>CAMOHE010048959.1:0-22196 GCA_946598075.1 Artocarpus hirsutus | reverse complement strand
TAAGAAATAAAAAGATTGAAGATAATTTAGGATTTCAAAAAAAAAAACCTGCTTCACTTGCCAAAGTTTTATTGTCATAAAAAAAATAGGAAATCTTATCATAAAATCCAATCATAATAAAAAAGTCAACTATATCAATTACACACACTCATATAATTTACATTAACACATAAACATATATACATTATAAAATATTAATAGTTGTTTTCCACTATAATTATACAATAATACAAAATATTGTGTACAAATCTCTATAAAATAAAATATGGCAACTACTAGTAATTTGTCTACCACACACAAATTTAACATAATGATTATCAATCTTCATTTCTTCATATGAAAGTCAACTACTACATAAAGCATACATATACAATTATATGATAACAAACTCACAATAAACAATATACAACTTATTTGTGTATCATATATATTAGATAACATATAAAGATATTATAGTATATAAATAATTCATGCATATGTGTGTATTGTATATTATATAAACTTATATAAAAGTCTTTCATTCATGCAACACACACGGCAACAATAGTTTTAGTATATATATATAATACCCTTGCATGAAGTTATATCATCTCATAAACACATAGCAATTTCATAAGTAAAAAAAATAAATGCATAAGTGGTAAAAATAAAAACACATTCATATAATCTTAACTAGACCCCTAGCTTAAAATTTAGGGTGTTACAATTCCCCCCTTCTTATAAAAATTTCGTCCTCGAAATTTAGTTATTCTAAAACCTCAAAACTTAACATACATCTTATCTCCAAATCAAGAGTTGAACTTATGGACCTATAAAATATCATAATACTTACTTGACTGAGTTCTTTGTCCCATGACATACTAAAATCCTCAAGAATCGTTCCGCTCTGATACCATAAATTGCAACGACCTCCTCCCCCCCTCGGGAGAAATCAAAGGAGAGGAGTGCCACACATCGTTCGTTCGTGTTTATGAAGATGAGCTAGTTTGGCAAGCCGAACTTTCCACCGATAAGCCAAACAGAGACATGATAGGAAAAATAATCAAATCTTAACTCAATCTTAATGTGAAAATTATCTTATCATTAGTAGTGGAAATATTAAGATTACAACACTTATACAAAAGCTAGAAAATCCCCTAAATGCTCTCAATGACAATTCTTAGTTTATAATAACGTCAAAGAAATACTCAGAAATAAATTTACGTCTTAGACTCGTTATGAGACCATGGACCATTCTTGCTTAGTTATCTACATTCTTACTTCGAAGCTCACCTACATCACGAGAACTATATAAGCATAATGCTTAGTAAGTAAACCACGGTAGTTCCACATAAAAACATACTTTCATAAACATATATTACTTTTAGGTTTTTTTTTTTTGGGGCCCATAGTATAACGTTAATCTCAAGCAGTCAAAATCCTTAACATTCATTCATAGATGGTCCCTATCTTCGAACATGCTTCCTCAAGGATTTGACCATGAAAACGTACATAACATTGGTTGGTTCATGACAACAAGAGATTTCACATCATACTCATGAAAAATCATAAAAAACATCTTTAAACATATTCATCATAACAACATACATAATTTTAAAACATGCTTTAAAACATACTATTGTTCAAGTGATGCAGTGGAGGGTATACTTACACAAACCGTTTAGTCATAATCATCTTAGGTTTTATACATCATCATTCATTCATTTTTCGTATCACATAATATATCCCTTCATATTCCGATGAAAGCCATTGAACATCTTCATGATTCTCTATTCTCTCTTCATGCATTTATATGTCTCCTTAAATATTGTGTTTCCTTAATCTTTTCTTTCCTTTTCTCTTTTTGGTTTCTTCCTTATTCCCTCACCGTTCATCCCCTCTTTTCTTAAGTCTCACATAAACATCTCTCTATAATGTCTTTCTTTCTTTCCTCTATCTCACCTATCATTCCCTCTTATTTTCTCTCATTTTCACTCTATGTAGCAAAATAAAGAAAGAGAAGAAGCATAACAAGAAGCGTGCAACAAAATGGGTGAGAAGACTTATGAGAGATATAACATGAGACAGCAATTCGGGTAAGAAATAAAGAAACGATGGATAAGGAAATAATTATCAATATATTACAAATGTTATGCCAAGATGAAGTGTATCTGTGAAAGGTAGAGAGAAATTAGAGGAAAGTCAATGGTTCAATAGAGGAAAAATAAAATAATAATATCTTGACTATTTATGAATGGAATTCTAAATAAGTCAACTAGTCATCTAAAAAAAAAATAAAAGAATAAAAGATAATTTTAGATTCCCATATTAGCTCCACTTGCCTAATTTCAATTATCAAAATAGGAAACCTAACATGATTTCCAATTATCATTAAAAAGTCAACTATCAAAATATAATGATAATATCTTGATTATCCATGAATAGAATTCTAAATAAGTCAGCTAGTCATCTAAAAAAATTAAAATAAAAGAATAAAAGATAATTTTAGATTCCAATATTAGCTCCACTTGCCTAATTTCAATTATCAAAATAGGAAACCTATCATGAATTCCAATTATCATTAAAAAGTCAACTACTAAAATATAATGATAATATCTTGACTATCCATGAATAGAATTCTAAATAAGTCACCTAGTCATTCAAAAAAAATAAAAAAATACAAGATAATTTCATATTCCAATATTAGCTTCACTTGCCTAATTTCAATTATCAAAATAGGAAACCTAACATGATTTCCAATTATCATTAAAAAGTCAACTATCAAAATATAATGATAATATCTTGACTATCCATGAATAGAATCCTAAATAAGTCAGCTAGTCATCTAAAAGAAAAAAAGAATAAAAGATAATTTTAGATTCCAATATTAGCTCCATTTGCCTAATTTCAATTATCAAAATAGGAAACCTAACATGATTTCCAATTATCATTAAAAAGTCAACTATCAAAATATAATGATAATATCTTGACTATCCATGAATAGAATTCTAAATAAGTAAGCTAGTCATCCAAAAAAATAAAAATAAAAGAATAAAAGATAATTTCAGATTCCAATATTAGCTCCATTTGCCTAATTTCAATTATCAAAATAGGAAACCTATCATGAATTCCAATTATCATTAAAAAGTCAACTATCAAAATATAATGATAATATCTTGACTATCCATGAATAGAATTCTAAATAAGTCAGCTAGTCATAAAAAAAATAATAAAAGAATAAAAGATAATTTTAGATTCCAATATTAGCTCCAGTTGCCTAATTTCAATTATCAAAATAGGAAACCTATCATGAATTCCAATTATCATTAAAAAGTCAACTATTCCCCCACATAGAAGTAAGAAAAGAGATAAAAAGAGATAAAAAGAGGAAAGTCAATGATTTAATTGGGAAACATAATGATATTACCTTGACCTACATGTATAGGATTCCAAATAAGTCAATAAATCAATTAGAAAAGAAATAAAAAGATCAAAGATAATTTAGGATTCCAAAAAAAAAAAACTACTTCACTTGCCAAAGTTTAATTGTCATAAAAAAAATAGGAAATCTTATCATAAAATCCAATTACAATAAAAAGTCAACTATATCAATTACACACACTCATATAATTTACATTAACACATAAACATATATACATTATAAAATATTAATAGTTATTTTCCACTTCAATTATACAATAGTACAAAATATTGTGCACAAATCTCTATAAAATAAAATATGGCAACTACTAGTAATTTGTCTACCACACACAAATTTAACATAATGATTATCAATCTTCATTTCTTCATATGGAAGTCAACTATTATATAAAACATACATATACAATTATATGATATTAAACTCACAATATACAATATACAACTTATTTGTGTATCATATATTAGATAATATATAAAGATATTATAGTATATGAATAATTCATGCATATGTGTGTATTGTATATCATATGAACTTATATATAATTCTTTCATTCATGCAACCCACACGGCATTAATAGTTTTAGTATATATATATAATACCTTTGCATGAAGTTCTATCATCCTATAAATGCATGGCAATTTCACAAGTAAAAAAAATAAATGCATAAGTGGTAAAAATAAAAACACATTCATATAATCTTAACTAGACCCCTAGCTTAAAATTTAGGGTGTTACACACACCCGTCCTAACGGTGAAACTATAACTAAGGATTCGTCATACTCTTCTATTTCTAATCCCAAGGTATGTACAAAAGAGCTCGAAATGAGAGAATGAGTGGCACCAGTATCAAATAATACCTATGCTAAGGATTGGGAAACCATATTCGTACCATCAATAACCGCGTTACTAGTCTGGGCATCTGAACTCCCTGATGTCATCGTGTGAACTTGCGCTAGAGCTTTCCCTTTTTCCTCTACCAACATTGCTAGATCCTAGGTTAGCCTGCCGATACTGCTGCGATGATGGCGACTGCACACTGGCTATACTCGGCGCTCGATACTAAGGGATGTTACACTGAAAGTTCTACGCTTGGTATCCTTGTGCTGGATAGGGCAGTTGCTGAGGAGAGAACTGATAGAACTAGAGTTGAGGGTATTGTTGAGGCTGAGGTAGAGTCTAAGGCTAGGGTTGACGACTGGCTCTTTCTCCTGTTTGAAGTCCTAAGCGAGCATTCCTGATCGGACGGTTCCTCTTAATATGCCCTTGCTGTTGGCAATAATGGCAATGAAAGTTATAGGGGTTGCTGCGCCTGCTACTGGATGAACTGCTGCTACCACTGTTCATGCTGTAACGCCCCCCTTTACGGACGTCACAGATAATGTTACATACATTCATTCAATCCTTAATTTAATTGAAGTAAAACAACTTATTTAAGAAAAAACATGTATTGGAAAACATAATTTGGAAACATACACAGGATCCATGCGTATATTTTTTTTTATAATAACAAATTACTTGATTATAAACATCCTTTAATTAGTTTATTATACCAAACATTAATTCCATAAAAGATCAAATCATTTAAAATTTGTTTGTATAGTTCAGCAGGCCAAACAATAAAAAAATATTTTGTTTAAAAACCAGTCTTGATGTTTTGAAGGCAGAAGAAAATTGATAAAATAATAAGGTTAAAGTATCATGGTTCAAATCTAAAGAGTCCAAATAAAACATGTTCTAAAAATTATAAAACATAGTTCAAAAACTTTAAAAAGGGGAACTTCTTCCTTGGTGTTTTCCGTTTGCAATTCATCTTGCTTAGCTCACAGGCCCGCCTTGGTCCTCCGCCTATTCCATGATTCTCTTACATTTATCTACAACATGATATAAACTTGAATAAGCTAATGCTTAGTAAGTACATTTATAAATCTCACAACTTAAAACATTTTATGAGCATCATCATCATTATCATTATCATAAAAGTGCTCTAGGCACAATTTCATAACGAACATATCGTTCATTACATTGTCCATATTAAAACTTAATTCGTTTTATCTTAAGGGCTCAAGTGTTGCACCATAACATCATCATTATAGGCGCGCTGTCATGAGAGGAGAGGGGTAGCTAATCCCAAACCAAACATGACATCATAACTTACCATAACATAACATAACATAACATAACATAATATATCATTGGGTGTGCAATACTTATTTAGGTGATACATATATACATATTTATACTTTCATGCTTTGAAAAAACATTGTCATCAAAACATGCATAAACTTTCATAATAATACTTCATGTATAATCATCATGAGAAATCATCATAAAACTATCTTGAACTTAGATTTCAAACTTTTCATAAACTCATACTTTTCATAAACTTACACTTTTCATAAACACATACTTTTCATAAACTCATCAAGTTGTAGGTGAGAATGTACTTACCTTATAAGCTTACTTAAACCTTACTCGTAGGTGACGTCGCCGCAGTCTTGATGTACTCACCTCGTAGTGTGTTTATGTCATATATTCATTTAAAATATAAATTAACATTTATTTTTATAAGACAATGAAATCATTCAGCACCATATAACATACTCATACATGTTTCTCTTAAGAACATTAATTTAAAACACATTTTATCAATTAAAAAAAAAACATTTTAGCAAAACTGCCTATACATATGCTGTCTGACCCTTACGAATTCACAGCTTAATGTCTCATAATTAACACACAATTCAAGCTCCAAACTTGGTAGGGACAAAGTACCACATTAACATATTGCCATGATTTTTTGTTGGCCATAAAAATTCCACTTAATATTTAAAATAAGTCACAAAATTCAAGACACAAAATCTGCCAGCAACAGCTAAGCAGTGAACAACTCTAAACTCAGGTCTGTTTTTCACATTTTGAAGTCATAGAAAAATCTACAAAAATTAACACATATAATAAACACATAGAACTATAACATATCCAAAAATTGGCTTCAACAAAAATTGGAGGTCAAAATACACAATTGAAATCGGTAGTAAAACTGACTTGACAAACATGGGCAGCAAACACCATTCAAACTGATATTTAAGAAAAATATCACGAAAACATTTTAGACCTCAAAATTTTGTGACAACCTATATACATAATAACACCCTACTATAAAAATTTCCATGACCAAACAAAATCATTTAGACACAATAAAAAGTTAGAGAAACAAGAGGTCTAGAGTTTGCAAGTTCTCAGCCATAAAACCTAGTTTGAAGAAAGTTTAATAACTCACAACATACACATGATATAACCACGAAATTTTCCAGGTTACAACCTAATATAACCATGAACATATCTGCCAAATATTGTAAAAATTAAAGCATATTTGCCCTAGAACAAAAAGCATGTTTTTGTGCAACATAACCAATCAGCAACAAATCATTATGAGGTGCAGAGCATGAACATTTAATATCTCAGCGTACACAACACCAAATGGCATGAAATTTGGAGCAACAGCACATATCATATACATAAAAATAATATTAAAATTTCAGAGAAAACATAAATTTGTAGGCAAAGATATAAGGGTCGGAACATAGAGACAATACAAGTTACTGTTTAGCATAAATCAGCAATGAGTGGCAGAGAGAAGAAAATTCATAACTAATCATAGAAAAATCCAATTGAGGTAAAATTTTGAAGGTTAGCACATAACACATACATGAATAACATATTAAAAATTCAGACCAAAAAAAAATTTGTAGAGAAAGATATGGCAGTCGTATTTTAGGAGGAAAATACGTTTCAAAAATACCGAAATTGAGTTCATACCTTAAAACAGATTCTTCTCAAGCCTCCTTCGAATTTACCCCAACAAAATGTCAATATATCATACAAATGATAGTAGGGTAATTGAGAGGGAGAAGAAGATAAATGTGATGAAGAGAGAAGGAGGAAGAGAGAGGAAGAACGTGAGAGAAAGAAATATGTAGAGAATTTTTTTTTTTCACGTGAATGAGAAGAGTGCCATGAGAGGTCAACACTCTTTATAATATCAGAATTTTTCTGATTAAATTGAGGGTAAATTTGCATGGGAATGGAGGAATTGAGGGTAAAAAGTCAAAGTTTTGAAGAGTGATTCAAGTTACCATATTTCTCAATTACAAAGGAGGAAACTTCATCAATTAAATCCAATCAATCAAAAGTCAATTGTTCTATTACCCAAAATAAGAAAAATTAAGCCAAAAATATGTCACTCAATCAACAATCATTATCCAATCATCATCGTCACCATTTTAGAAAATTTTTGCTGACTGCTCGTTAGCTGTCATCGGCCTGCAGATGTCCCACTTTGGCCTGCTGAATGCATGAGGTCTGGCCTACCAATTATATTCATTGGCCTGTCATTCCGTGAGGATCATTTCGGCCTGTCGAACTTCAAGGTTCAGCCTGTCGAACTGCCTTACACAACAAAGTTTAACAAAACATTAATTATTGCAAAAATTATCATACAACATACAACGTAATTGACACGAACACTTTGAGCACATCAATTCCATGTGATCGTCACCTGTCGTAAAATAGTCAATGACAATATTATCATAAATAAATAAGAAATTTCCTTAACATCATTACTAACTTGACATAAGCTGTTACATGAAATTCGCCAGGTGTTACACACGTCACCCTGTTTGTTCTTTCCTAGAGTTGGTCGACTGCCGGTACTCCTTCTGCGCTCCTCTGTGGTCCTTCCGACATCTTGGCTTGATTCTCATAGTACTGTGCGTAATCATTTTCCACTGATATTGCTGATGACACAAGCTCTCTGAAGTTCCTAAGTTGTAGGGCAACCACCTACTGTCTGATTAGGGTTTTAAGTCCTTCCTAAAACTTAATGCACTTCTTACATTCCGATGCCATTATAGAGGGAGCAAACCTGGCTAATTCATTGAACTTTGCCTCGTATTCTCGAACTGACATTTCACCTTGCTGCAACCTATAGAGTTCTGTTGCCTTTTGTTCCCTTTATCCCTGTAAAAAGTACCGATCATAGAATAGCTCCTCAAACCTGTACCAATCGATGTTACCATTGTTTTCCAGGTGCTTTGCTTGGTTCCACCAAGTATTAGCACCACCTTTAAACTTGTATGCTGCAAATTTCACACGATATTCTACTGGCATGCTAAGAGTATCCAGATGCTTCACGATCGAATCTAGCCAATATTCTGCCACTTGCAAGTCCCTGTTTTCATCAAAAGTTGGTACAGACACATGCCAAAACTCCTTAAAGTATGAATGCTGGAGACTAGCCTCGGAATCATCCGGTCTTGCCCTTGCTACCATTTGTCAAAATGCAGCAAACATGGCCCTCATCTTTTTTTCAAACTTGGCGTCAGCTATCGAACGACATCTAGGTGCCATTCTCTCACTTCTGAAAACAAAATTTTGGATTGTCAATGGTATTTCATTGTCATACCTATGTATACATGATTCTCAAGGTTACAACCTTAAGCTCTGATACCATTCTGTCACGCCCCGGAGTACGAGAGGTGACGTGGAGGTTTAATTAAGTTAATTAAGCAAAAATTTAGTTAAAATATGAGTTTAAGAATTAAGAAATTACTTAAGAAAATGTACTACTTTTAAAATCTTTTTAAAACTAGATATCATAGCAATTAAATGAGTGAGAATAACAAAATGGACCTTAAGGAAAATAAATATAAAGAAATATGGTGAAACGAGAATGGGCCTCACTGACCCATATTTGTGCACACACATAGTATTGACAATATTGAATTACAACCATAGTCCAAAACAAAGAAAAGGGAGGTTAAAGTTATACATGCCTTGATTTTTATAGTTTAAATAACCTACTACTCAAAAGTCTTGTCCGTGGATTATTCTTCGATTCTAAGTTGATATCCACCTAGAGGGAAAAGATTTTAAAACAAATAAAATGTAAGCGAAAGGCTCAGTGGGACTATATTTTAAAATATTAAATTTTAAATGAAATTTCCTTATTCAAATAAATGTATAGAAAACAAATTAGAACAAATAAATAAATGGTTGAAAATTTAATAAAAATTTATCTGACCAAACAGTTTATTGGTCGACTAGAAAGAATACTATTTTCTTTTCCTAGGCAAACCATATATATTTCACTACCGTAGTGGCCCAGCTGAGTTTCAAGACCTGCCCCCAAGGTCGCGCACTACACGATCTGATCTTTGATAGGGTATCATGCCCTTAAATATAATTATATATATATTTCTATGATTTATTAAAATTTCTTTTTAGCAAATATAATTATTTACATTCATTATGAGGTTTATTATAAAAACCACCTCAATTCTATTGTTTATAAAGACATTCAATAAAAATCCTCTTTCAATCAGTTATTGAAAACATTTTGATAAAAATCCCTTTTAGGCCAAAAATCATCTTCAAAACTAGGTTACCAAGAAAAAGGGGTAGAAGTTCTACCTCAATGCTGGTGCCGGTGTTCCACACCGTAATCCCGATCCGCTATACGTTAGCTCTGCAGATCCACGTACAACCTTAAATGAAAACTAGGTCTATTAGTATCTAGCGTGAGATATTCTATGTTACTAAATCATCTCATGGTGTCCTAGTATGCCATTCAAGTTTATTAAATCATTTTACATAGTCAAAATTTCAATCGGGGTTCAAAACGATGAAAACGGGTAAAAAATTATAAAATTTCCATCATGCTGATCGCCTTGGTCCGGCCGGTTAAACTTTTTCAGGTTCGGCCTAGCGGATGGATGAATCCGGCCGTTGAACCCTTTGAATCCGGCCTACCGAACATAAGGTTCGGCCTGTCGATATAGGAAAATTCTAGAATTTTTCAGGCATGGGTTTCGGCCTCCTTGAGCTCAAATCTTCAATTTCAACCTATTTTCTCACATCTTAGGCATGAATAATGATCATAGTTGATAGAAAAACATAGTAGATTACTTTTCAATGCTTTAAAACAAGTTTTAAACAAAATTTTCAAATAAATCCAAAAAATAGAGAAAAATGGAGAAAAATAAAAAATCTTGATTTAAATCCGTTTTTGATCAATCAAAGCTTGTATTCTAATTGTTCTAAGTTCATCTATCCTAGATTAAATGTTTTCTAATCTTGGAAAAGCTTAGTTTTTAAAATGCCAAGAAATCAAAAAAGTTTTAAAATTTAAAAACTAACCTCAAATAAAAGCTTTAAATCGCGTTCCCGAGCCTCCAATCTACTAACTCGAAGCTTGGGATTGATTTTGTTTCAAAAATTTTTGAGAGAATTTGAGAGAGAAGGAGAGGCAGAGAGAGAGAGGATGAGTGAACGGGAGAGAGAGAGAGAGGCGAGAGAGTGAAGAGAGAAGGGAGAGTGAGAGAGTTTAAATAAAGGAAAACGGTGGGCGGTTTCACTTGTGAAAACCGTGTGTCGCCCACGGTTTTATAAAACAGGCATTTTAACAAATCGTTTTGTTCCAAAAATTCAAAATATCAAACAAAAATAATTTAAAGTGATTGAAAATCATTAAGATAATAAAAAATAACACTAATTTAGAAACTTCACAAAATGATCAAATTAAGTTTAAAAATACTCATTATGGCACACTAATCTACCATTTTACATACTAATAACATTTAATTAATTTCGGAACGTTACAAAATGCATACAGGAGGAGAGAAAGAAAGAGACAAACACAAGAGAGAGAGAGAGGACGAGAGAAACGGAGGAAAAAGAGGAATGAACCAGAGAGGGAGACGAAAAAGAAATGTTAGATCTGTTTTGGGAGTATTTTTAAGTTTTTAGTTGTTTTAAAATATTGATTTGTCTAAATATACTATTTATTTTACTTTTTCAAATCATCTGTCATAATTTACAAATCAACTAACAAAATTTGTTATTTGCTATATTTTCTTTCTTTTTTAATCGTCCTAGTTTGACCTTATTTATTTATTTATTTTTTGTGGTTCAACATGAGGTTCAACCTTAAAAGACAACCTATCAATTTATTGTAATTACTCTGGAAGCTTTCTAGGAACCAAAATTCTCTGTCCATTATTTCTGTCCAACTCGTTGTCTACCAAATGATCTTTTAACATATTAGCCTAATAAAAAGCAGTCACTAAAGGGATAAAACTGGGTTTATTATATTAGTTGGTGTTCACTTCTCCCAAAAAAACCTTCGAAGAAGAAAACCTTTCCCATATATCTCTCTCTTTTGTGAAATCGTCTCACTTTCGTCATTCTCTGTCCTAACAAAAAATTGCTCTCACATCTTCCAACAAAAAACTGGACCTTACTCATCTGACAAAAAAAAGTCCGATGCTCTTACGAGAGACAGAGAATAATCAAATAAAACTGAAGGCAAGAATGGCTTTTACCATGTTAGTAAGGTCGGTCTCTTTAGTACGTGAGGTTAAGGGGTGGTGTATGTGTGAGGAATTTGAAGAGAAAATTGCATTACAGTAAAAGCTTTGCCATTGAAATGATAGGTATGAGTTTGGGGTGCTTGATATTTGGGTCTTTGAGGATTTACGAGGATTCGTTATTTTATTTTATTTTATTTTTTGTTGAGGGAAGTTTCCATGTTTATTTCGGTGTTTGGTGGGAACATTTGAGGTTTGATTTAACGATTGATTGTGGTTATCTAGAGAGAGAAAGATGAAAGAGACATAAGAGAGAGAGAACGAGCGAAAGTATGTGAATTTCTTCCTTTTTTTTTTTGGAAACCAATGGAAGAAAATCCATGAATTGATCAAGCTGATGTGTCGAAATATTATTTGGTGGATAGAGAGTTAGACAGAAAAAATAGACAGGATCTTGGTTGGCCTTTTTAGGTATGATGTTCCAATTACGCAATAATACTAGTTCCCCGTTATTGGTCACCTTGACTGTGCATGAGAAGGGGTCAAATTGATGTTGTCCCGAAGCCTGTCCAATGAATAATATTGGATTTTTCATAGTTCTTTTTTTTTTTCTTTTTTCCCCTTTTTTTAATAAATAGAGGTCACACTTAGCATGAGATGAGATAATTATTACGTCTCCATTTGGTTTTATATCAATTAAAAATTAAAGTGTTTGACAAATAAGTTTGAATTCAAAAAATGAGTTCAAATACTGTAGCATATAAAAACTTGATATCACAATATACCTTTACTTTATACTGCAACAGTAAGAACTTTATGTACACTATAAACCTTAAGTTTGAACTTATTTGCCATCACTAAGCAACCCACTTGAATTTTATAGAAAATGGCGGCAGGTACAATGTGGAAAATGGCTTGGAGAATATGTCTGGGAAGTTGCAAGTGAGGCCTTTTTATGAATTTTGGTTAGAAATGTATCTAAAGGATAAAAACTGATCGAGCTCCACAACATTTAAACATAAAAATAGTGATAAACTCATAAGAATATTAAACACACTGGCCTGGTTTAATATTGACTTTTGGTATCGCTAAATCACTTCTTCAGGCCCAATTAGAGTTCAATAAAAAATGTCAAAAGCAATTCTTCAACAATTTTGGGCAAAGCTAACAGCTAATAGAGAAGCAGGCCGAATGTGCTTCTCTTTTTAGATTGACCGGCAAGCTATCATGAACATTTGATGAGTTTGATATATAGATTGATCTACGAGGAATCCTAAGTAAGAAACTAATTATATATTATTTGTTGCTCTTAAAGTACAAGTAATCTTGACATTGACATCACACTGCGGGAGGAAAATGTGTATAATTAATTTTTGCATCTTTTGGAGGTTCAGTAGCGATTAACCAAGATTTGTTTCATAGGAATATAAACACTACCGGTACCATAAATTTCCATCATTAATTATATATCTTTCATTACAAATTACGTATAATATATTCTGTCCTCACCTCTATGAGCACCGACTTAATTAGTACTTGACAATATTATTATTCCCTAATTAAACTGATCTATTAGCAAGCTCTACCCTTCCACCTTCTCCAGATTCAGCAATATTTTCCTTCCCAGCGACCTGAATGGGCTTAAAAGTGTACATTTTTGCACAACACAAATAGTAAATAAAGTTCAAAACCTGCAACATTGTGAGCAGCCAATAAAAATACTCCAACTTTCCCCTGTTCAAATTGCTATTTGGAAGCCAATTCGTGCCATCAGCCCCAGCACTATACTTGTGCAGAACAGAAACAAGAAGGGTGCTCACATAATTCCCTGCCGAGATCGACGTCCAAAACAGCGCAGTGGCGGTGCTCCTCATGCTCTCCGGTGCCTGGTCGTAGAAAAACTCGAGGTGCCCAATTGACATGAATGCCTCAGCCATGCCATGAAGGGCATACTGAGGCACTAGCCAAAAGACTGATATAGGTATCATAGTATGCGGATGGTCCAAGAGACCATGGGCGGAAGCCGTGGCTTTGCGCTTGATCTCGACGAAACCCGCAACTAAAGTGGCGATTATGGAAATGACAAAGCCAATTCCCATTCTTTGAAGAAATGTGATGCCGCGGTCTAGGCCAGTGAACTTTCGAGCGACTCGGATTAAAACACAGTCGTATAGAGCAATAGTGGAGAGCATTGTGACAAAGGTGAAGACGCTCATTGAGCCTGCGGGGACTTGGAAGGAGCTTGTGAGGTGTCTGTCCATGGATTTGGCTTGTTGGAGGGAGAAAGTGCCTTGTTGGGCGTAGGCCGTGATGAGGAGGATTCCTGATGCCCAGATGGGTCCCATTCTGACCACTGATTTTAGCTCTTCTACACGATGGACGGTGTTGAGCCGCCATAGATTAGGTGATTTCACATTGTCTTCTTCTGTCACAATGGCTCCCTTGTCGAGAAATCTGCAAGGTTTCACACTCTCACTATTAGTATTTAGTATAACAAACATATCTTCAATTTTCCTATGTGTAATAAGCGAATTATTTGACCATATCTATAGGTTATTATCAAAGATCAATTAATCATGTCTCATTTATTGCGAGCACCATATGAATTATATATAAACATATTTTTTTCTGTAGAAACAAAAAAAAAAAATAAAGGAAAAAAAAAGACAAAGGAAAAAGAATAATCCATATATGTAGCGCATTACTTGTTAATAAATCAATAAGAAAACATAAACTAAATTGTACATGCCAAACAAGACTTACTAGTATATAAACATATAAATTACATATATATAATATACACACATAAGCAAAAACACACATAATTCATGGACAGATAAATCATAAACCCCTTTAGATAAAGGTAACACCAAATATAATGCCGATTTTTATGCTAATCTATAATTTATAAAAATATAATTCAATCAAAGTCATTAATTTGTAAACTAATGAAAAAAAAGAAAACTTTAAAAAAACTATAAAACCACAATGAAAATAAAATATTTTGCAATCTTATAATACATGATTTGGAGAATGGTTGGTAAAATTTGGGCTTGTTGCTTCAAATAGGTATTTGATACATATACAGCGATCATGGGAGTATACTAGCTATTTAAACATTAATTAATAATAAGTAAAAAGAGCAAACTAATTTTTTTATTTTAGATGGGTGCAATAATAAAATTATATCTAAAAGAACACATTTATTTGCTAAAAGTTTATCTATTTATTGTATTTTTCCAATAAATATTCGTACCTGCAGATCCAATGCATTGGATTTTAATTTTTATCTAAAATATAAGAATTAAATATCCATTCACATCAAATTGAATTGGATCGAATCAATCGGTTATGCATGACATAAGTAATTGTATAACTCTATCTCTCTCTATATATTTTAAAGGGCAAGATTATCAAAAGAAAAGAAGGGACGCATGAACTTTTTGTTTCCCAGCTAACAGGACTGTGGTCCTATCCCTAGTAGTACCTGCTCATATAAGACAAACAACCAGATGATCACTAATAATGATATTTGATCCTTACAGGGTAAATATCACACCAACCAAATAAGTGGTCTCCATTTGTTTTTTCTTTTTCATTAATTTTCCTATATTAAAAAAAGGGTCTCCCTAACAGCATGTCTCTATTCTATAATTGTTGGATATTTGATTATTTGATTTATTATTATTGTTGTTGTTTTTTTTTTTTTTTTGAACAACCTTTTTGAATAATAGAGATCTCACCGAACCCCGGATATACAAGCTTTAATTAGGTGATTCTCAACCACGCAACAATAATGTTTTTATTAGTTTCAAGTGATGTGATCATTTGTGCTAATTGACTTTGTGCTTTTATATGGAAAGAACAAAACAATATTATTATAACGTACGCCAATTATTTACTCTCACGAATACAAGGTATCCATGAGAAAAGTTTTCTTTAGAGATAAAAAATGCTTTTACGTCGAAACTTAAACTCTAACGACAACAAATTAGCTTGATTGTTAATTGAAAAGATGGCATGGACAATTAAATATGTAAATATTAATCAAGTAGGGAACAGTCTTGCATGTAAACAAATTTTATATTGTATGATTTATCATCGAAAATTTTTTGAAATGATCACGCTTTTTTGATTATTACCTAACATCGGGAATTAGATATAATAGCCGTGTATATTTTAGCTTTATTTTATTATTCTTTCATGGATACTTGTTTTGTATGTTTTTTTTTTTTTATTTTAGTATGTATTTATTGTCATTTTGTTAAAAGAGTACAATAGTTTTATTAGCTAATTGGAGACTTGAATAGTGAATACTGGATACAAAATTTAAGTGTTTTCTTTTTTCTTACTTGGAGATTTCTCTTTTGAAGAGTTCTCCTAAGATAGATTTTGAAATCCTTGATCCCAGTCACGCCCATAGAATTCTTTCTTTCCAACTCGTTATGTCCGTACCCTTAATTAACCTGCCCAGCATTTTCTCTTTTTCAACAATTCCACTGTGCCTAAACCTGTTAACTTCCCTATTCCAATCAAGAACTTTTTCTGGTTTCAAGCTATGGTACTATTGACCGTATATTTCAGTGAAAAAGTTTAGTAATTAATTAGGATCAAAGATGAATGTATTCAATTGTCACCTCTTGCACTTTTTTTTTAAAATTTTGATACCATATTATTTGCCCCCCTTTTTTTTGGCTTGGATATACTATCACCGTTTAGAAGCGTATGTTATCAACGAATATACGTCAGCATAAAAATAGAGAAATAGGTAAGTAGACATAGAGAGTACATCTTACTTCATTTGCTCTGTATGAAGAAGCTTCCCACCAATCGAGATAGCGGCATCAAGCTCTTCATTCTGATAAAGGAGATTGGAATCAGAAACCATATTTAGCTTTCTCTTCTTGTAAGCAGCCACGGACACTTGTACCAACCGGGTAAACGGACTCCCCGCCGGATCCAAGTTCCGGTAAAGCGGGTACCCAACTATAAAGGCAATAATTGATAGAAACATTGCTATCGTAGGAATGCCAAGGCCCCAACCCCACCCCATATTATCCTGTATGTACACAAGCACAGTCACAGCCACAAGAATAGAAGCCCCCATTGAAAAATAGTACCAATTGAAGAACTTCCATGTCTTGGTGTTTTGTTTCGGATCATTTTCGTCGAACTGGTCTGCCCCGAAAGCCACCACGCAGGGTCGGATCCCACCTGACCCGAGTGCCGTTAACAGGAGGGATGCGTATAGAATCGCCACCTGTCCCGAATCGGCTTCTTCGCACAGGTGGTCTCCTTTGCACGGTGGTGGTCTTAGGTGTGGAAGCACCGCTGAGAGTGTTAAGCTAATCATTCCCTGATGATTAGAAAAACATAGATAAGAACAAAAAATATATATACCATTGAATTATGAAAATTTTTAAACTTTTAAATTTCTATGCTATTAAAAAGTGATACAATTATTTGGCATCCAAAAAAAAAGTGCACAGTTGCCTTACTTATAACAAAAAAATATCCACTTACTTTTTTTGTCGTGCCAACTTGTAGGCATAAACTAATTTAAGGAAGCCTCCTTATAATGGTTGATTACGTTACCTAATTCTTGATTCTTGAAAAAGACTTTGTAACATATGTAGAAATGAACTCAATAATGTCAAGGACAGTCGTGTTTTTTTTTGAACGTGAATACGATGTTGCAAATCTTGTCACCGAGAGAGAGAGAGAGAGAGTAGTACTATTTGGTAGATGATGGAGGCAACGGTAATAGTCCAGAATCGGCCGGCGAATGAATCGGCGAGGAAAGCTCCAATCAAGGGTGTCAAGCCTGCAGTACCACCAAAGTTGGTGAGAGTGTTTACTGCTTTTGTGAGCGGCATGTTGAGTTGTGTTGTCAAGTAGCTTATCATGTTAGCGTTGAATCCCACCACAGCCAACTTCTCGCTTATCTCATTTGCTACACATCAAAACCAAAAACAATTTATCATATACATCAACCTAATTTATTACCAAAATACTTAGAGATACAATACTAGGATAAGATCAAAAAAGTTACAAGATACACATTTTTTTTCAGCATTAAGCTTACCAAAGATGAAGGGCATTGTGACCAATCCACCCTTCTTCCTTTCATTATTGCTTGAATATCCTCTCGCGTCCATGTTTTTCAATCTTTCTGGCCAAGTGTTTGTTTGGTTATTGGGACAAAGGCCCACTTACTTATAGGCTGTACTGGCTGCTCGGTGCTGGTTTTGACGGTTTGTAAACAAGTGGATCCCAATAAAATTTTTATCTAAGTGTAGGTTAGCATTAATTTTAGTTGAAAACTTTATAGCATATAAGAGCTTTATGTTATAATATATATTTTTTGATACTATAGTATAGTATATGAGAGCTTTACATTATAAAAGTTAAAAGTTTTAATTTTAACTTTCATTGCCAAACATTACATTTAATACGTATGATCAACAATAACTATTTACGCAGTACAACCAAAAAAATGGAAAATTTATAACACGTCTCTTTAGTTTTTTCTTTTTTTTTCTTTTCTTTTTTTTCCTTTTTTTTTTTCGCTTTAAAAGGGGTCCGGAGTTGATAATCATAAATACTGCAGTTCATGTGAAAAGATTTAATGTATGGATGACAGATATGGACATGGAAGTTTTGTTATTTTCCCATTTGTATTATTGTGCCTATAATTATTATTGCTATTTAGCCAGCAGAATAAAATAAAAAGTACGTTTAGGAAATTAGTTAAAACCTATGTTATAAGTTAAAAATTATAGCATTTGAGAACTTTATACTATAGTAAATTTTTGCTTTTTACTGTAGCATATGAGAATTTTACACTATAATAAACTGAACTTATTTTCTAACATGTTTCTCAAACTAAGCCGAAGTGTGAAATATAATATATTGTTGGCTAACAATTTAGACTGGACTTTTCGTCACAAGTATACATCATAGCTGGTAAAAACTGATACATACATATATATATATAGAAACGTTGTATGCTAATACACAGCATGATTCTTTGATATTTAAAGCGTTCTGTTTACCAAAAAGGCAAAATAAGCCTGTTGTATTACCAAAAGATCTCTGAGCTCCATTTATCACCTTCACTACTAGAAACCGAAAATGAAAAAAATAATACATTAATAACAACAAAAACAAACACCAACAAATAGGCTTTTAAGAGGTGAATTAATGCGATCCAATTTTCTTATTTTATACGGTGCATAAGGTCTTAAATTATTAAATGGATGGAGCCGTAAAACAATTATTAAATGGATGGGAATGGATTTAATTGTTTACCAACTCTATATTTTATAAATGTTATATATTTTTTGTTAAGTGCATCTTGAATATTAAAACAAATATGGCATGTATTTCAAAAACCATCGATTCATTAATTGGTGGAAAAGGTGGCTTAGTTTTCTGGTCTCAATCTCAATTAGATTAAAGAGTTGAGTAAAGAATTATTACAAGGCATAATAGTTTGGTACTTTAATTAGGAAACCCCCTTTTCATAGAGAGTAAAATAAAACGTGTCGTTTGTAATAAAAGAAGAAAAAGAGTGTATTATGCCAGAAAGAAAAAGTATAATGGCTTTTACAAATTTGTTTGATCATCACAAATGCAGAATATGTATGTACATAAAAAACAAAAACAAAAACAAAACAAAACAAAAATTTACAATTTGATCTTTATTTCAAAATGCAATGGTTATTGCTATTTTGCTTTAGTTTTAAGTTGACATATTTTTTAAGAGAAAAGTATTATTATTAAAAGACCACGTTTAAGATACGAGCGCTCTGTCTAGCTAATATGTATTTTATTAACTTATTTCAAGATATAAAAGCATTGCTAAAAAAAAATACTATCCCCTAAGATTTGAATCGACTCAATGCATTAAAAACAACTCACACACTCACTATATACCAATAAAGCGAGGTGGCCAATCTCAAATCTTATATATCCTTGTTAAAAAAATCAGCTCTATGATGGCTATCTGAATATTGTTAACAAAAAAATCAAAAAGTGAAACGTGTTAAATCTGTAACTCCAATAAGTGTTTATATCATACACAATGCGTCACCAAATTCCTAAGTCATGTGTTACGATTTGTTTTTGTTTTTGTTTTTTCTTTTTTTTAATGGGAACTTATGATTTGTTCTTTAATTAGATAGAAAAAAATATTTTTCATTGTGCTTAGCATTTATATTTGGTGCGAAATTTAATATTAATATAGCTTATACAAATATTTTGGTATCCAGTTACTCATTGGTTAAATGTTTCGAGATTTTCATTTAATAATTACACCATTGTTATAATATTCAAATTTACAAATATTAAAATGTTATCTTTCCGAATTCTAAACTTAATGAGAAATGTAGTTAGAGCATTATATATTAAATATATATTGGAAAACAAAATAGAACAATAACATATAAACATATGTATATATAAATATATATATATGTATATATATACTAGTTTTACACCATTTTTTGCCAAACAAAAAGCATTGATACTTGCCATTTGTAATGGAGGAGTAGGTAGGACTGGGTAACTCTCTGTCTATCCTTTGTCGACAAATTGAGAAAAGAAAAAAGAGAGAAAAAGAAAAAGAAGGAGACAAAATAAGTGGAAGAAAAACAGGGAAAAAAAGAGAAAAAAGAAAAAAAGAATGCAATTGTAACGCGTAAATAGAGATGGAACTCGTCTATAAATTAAGGTCCCCTCCTCCTTCCTCAATCATCCCATTCTCTGAGTTCCTTCTTTAGAGTCTAATTCTTACTTTACTTTTTTGGTTGTTTTTTTCTTATTTTAAAATAGATAATTGTGAGGTATTTTTCTCTTGAGAAAGAAGTTTCTATTGTTTTCTCCTTGTGACCTAGAGAGAAAATAATTTTTCCACATTTTAATAGTGAGATCCTTCTATACTTAGGACGTAGATGTAGTCAAATTTAGGTGAACTATATGAAATATCTATGTTCATTTTATCTTTACTTTATTCATTTCTTGTGACACCTGTTATTTTCCTAACAGGTATTAAGGTAATTATATTAAATTTTTAGTATGTTAATCAAAAATTTGTTTCATTTAAAATCTATTTCACAATATTTATTTCTACTTATTTTTAGAATTTTTGAAAATTTTATATACTTATTTAGTATATTTACCAAAACGTCATGGTAGACCATCCTTTATTATCCTTCATGTGTAATGGTTAAAATAAATAAATAAAAGATAAGACTTATCAAACAAGTCACATGCCTTGGTTCCCCACAAAGGTCTTATCCCTTTTATTTGCTTTCTTTTTTTGAGTCTCTCGATAAGACTATTTATTCTCATGTCCAAAGCCACCGACTCCTAAAACATATCAGACAATTCATTTTTCTTCACATTTCACACCACTTACCCTTTCTCTCCCCCTTTCTATTTCATCTGCTTCCTTCACTTTCTCAATTTGATCAAAAAGTTCCATCTCAACTCAGGATCTCTTTCTTCAAGCAAAAAGTCAAGCCTAATAACAATTTCTCAAGAAAACAAGGTAAAGTTTCTAACCAAAAACCTAAATTCTTCTCTACCTTCCCTTTATTCTAAATTACCATGTTTAAATTATATAATTGTTCTTCATTTCATGATCTGGGTTTGTGCTTTTGTGTGTATGCAAATTGAATTGTGTTTGTTTTGAGTTTGAACAATTTCCTATTTAGATCACGTTTTTGTAAAGTGCTGTAAAAATCAATATTTGAGAATTTTAAACATGTTTTATGCATAAAAGTTTGGGGGAAGAGATTTACATGTTTTATTAGTATGATAATCTATGGTTTCTATGTATTTTTCATGTTCTAGGAATTGTTAAAACAAGTCAGATTGAGCTTTAAAACTCAAAATCTTTAAAAATAGAAAACTAGAGTTTTCTAAATTTTGCCTCAATTAGCAGGCTGGATTCTATCAATCGGCAGGTCGAGCTTAATCGATAGGCTGATCGGACAATCTAAATTTATATATTTTTCATCGATTTGTGTTACAAAATGTTTCAAAGATTTCATATAAATGATTATGGCACACTAATAAAAATAGTAGAATAGATGATAATCGTTGTGACTATGGATTAGAAATTGAGTTAATGTTTGATAATTTAATACGTCATTGGATAACAAAGTACTTGGAGCTTACGTGGTGAGTTTGATATCGTAAGCTGGAAGATATTAGCCTGGTATTCACTAAGACGTAGGGATTCTATAACTCATCTTTTGTAAGGTTTTGATAAATTAAAATTTGTTGTTTTATGTTGCAAGATATGTATATACTATTTTGAAGATATATTATTATATCTATAACATGATGATGTAGAACTCGCCTTGTATTGTACAGCGAGGAACATAATGATGTGACACATG
>CAMOHE010048956.1:19652-32850 GCA_946598075.1 Artocarpus hirsutus | reverse complement strand
ATAATAATGATGTGATGATTGTGGATCAAAATGAGCTCACATCCTACCAAGAGGCCATGAATAGCCCTGACTGTAATAAATGGCTAGAGGTCATGAAGTCAGAGATGCAATCCATGTATGATAATCAAGTACGGACTTTGATTGATCTACCTGATGGTTTAAAGACTATTGGGTGCAAATGGGTTTTCAAAAAGAAAACGGATATGGATGGCAATATACATACCTTTAAAGCAAGACTGGTTGCAAAAGGTTTCAAGCAAACACATGGTATAGACTATGATGAAACTTTTTCACCAGTTGCTATGCTTAAATCTATTCAGATTCTCCTCGCCATAGCTGCATACTATGATTATGAGATTTAGCAAATGGATGTCAAAACAGCGTTTCTTAATGGAAACCTACTTGAGGATGTGTACATGATACAACCCGAGGGTTTTGTTAATCCTGAGAATTCTGGAAAGGTTTGCAAGCTTCAAAGATCCATTTATGGATTGAAGCAAGCATCTATGATGGAATAGATTGTCATTGGATATAAAGTAAATCATGTGAGGAATATGAGTGATTAAGAAGGAATTTGTCCCTCATTTATCATGAGAAAGATATCTATAGGCCCCTCGATAAGTTAAACTAAAGTAAAATGTATGGCCATACTGAAATGAATTGATAAGGGTTATCAATATCAGTCTACTTAAGATCGAGAAATAATATGATTGAATAGTATAAGGATGACATAAACCATACCTTATGTTCAATCAAATTATCTAGAGACAAAAGGACTTTAATACTTATTGTGGATTAGATTATGTCGGATTATTGACATTCGTATAACTTGGGTAATCATAATGTCTTGCTAGAGGCCACTTATGATTTGTGAGCTAGAAATAGAGTTTCAAGCCCATTACCAACATTATGTGAACCTACAGGGTCGCATACTTAGAACAGACCAATGACGAATTTTAGGGTAACTGTGTTTAGGTTCGATGGACCTGATAATGTCCAGATTCGATGCACTAGATATGTCTAGGTTTATTGAATCTGACATTGTCTAGATTATCTGAATCATATTCGAATTACTGATATTATCTAGATTTTCTAAATCATATTCGAATTACAAACATTATCTAGGTTCTTTGAATCATATTCGAATTACAGTTTATCCTAGTTAAAATCTGACTCTATCTCGAAGTCAATATATATATATATATATATCTGTTTAAGGGTGTCTAGTTGCATTGAGAAGAGAAAAGGCGTTCTCTTATTCAAAAGGGCAAAGACATTAAAACCCTAAAAAAAATTAGAGAGAGTCATTTAACGCAAAAGAGAGGGTGGTAGCACACCAATTCGTTTTTGAGAGAGTATGTTCATGTGGATACTTGCAGAGGGCGTTGCTCTAAGTAAAACGTCTGAATCCGATCCCAAATACTAAAAGCTCGAGTTAGGGAGTCACCGGAGTGAACCTGCTCTCTCCCTTCGAAAATCTTGCCTTTTTGTCATCCTGGTAAGATTCTATGACTTTCTTGTCAATCTAATCGAATTGCATGGATCTTGCGAGGGTTTTGTGAGAATTAATTTTTAATTTTCAGCTGCGTATTTGAATAACAAAATCCAACAAAACCCAACACCTTCATCATGTAGATAAGACTGAACCTCATCAACAATTTGACTCACCCATGCATAGTTGTTGAGATCGAAGGGGAACGAAGGTTGTTGTTGAGATCACAACATCATTGGAGGTTGCTAATTTGTCGAGATCGATGCAGTTTTATCAAATATCCATTGTCTCAAACTAGATCTACCTTTGCTTTGCTCGCCCATTGTTGTTGCTATGGAAGGCCGGACCATGGAAGATGCGATCTAGATCTTCGATGCTGATTGACCAACAACGTAGTCGCTGAGGGAGATGGTTGTCTTCATCGTAGCTCCACCATCACCATGCACGAGCTTTGTCGCAATCTTTGATAGCCACCATGGACTTAACAACCCTATCACCCCATATACTGCCACCTCAGCTCCTAACAAACAAAACTAACAAACAAAACTCCCTAGTCAATCAAAGGAGACAATAAAGTCTGCATCCTTCATGTGTGAAGGCCCACCACGAAAGAGCCCCAATAGTATTACTTTTGATTTTGGAGCTAAAACTTCTTGGATGTTGAGATGCAATGTAGGTACAAAGTTGATTGGTTTCAATAAAGAGATGGGTCCTTCTTCTCCAAAAAAATAAATTAAAATAAAATTAAAAAATCTTGCGCATATTTTTCCTATCCCCGTTAGATGCTCAGAAAGGTTCAATAATTTACTAGCACATGCAATTTCTTCTATCTTCTTATCTTTTCAATTGTCCTTTTTTTCTGTGTGTTCCAAAGGCTCAATAATTTAGTAGGACATGCAATTTGTTCTATCTTCTTATCTTTTTCAATTATCCTTTTTTTTCTGTGGGTTCCATTTTAATTTGACCTATATGCCCACCACTAAGGATGCTAATTCATATTTAATTTGAACTTATTCATTCCGCTTTCTATCTTTTTTTTCCCTCTTGGTTCATTAAAAACTTAGACTTGTGAGCTACAAATGAGAGTGCTCTTTCCTTTCCGTCTCTAGTGAAAATTAGGTGGTATCTTGTATCTTTACTGCAATATTAACTGACTTTATCAGCTAAACTAGATGAAGAAGTTATATAAATAATGCTATTGAAAAAAGGAAATATTAAGTGACACCACTAATCTCCTTTTTATTTAGGAAAAAGAAAAAGTAACTTAGCTAAATGGGTCCTCCTTTTTTTTTTTTTTTTTTATCTTTCACTCTTTTATTTTCACCATTTTTGTAATTTTTGTGTGCCCTAGGTACAAAGCAGCACGCTGGCTTTCTTTTTATGACATCACAGTTTCTAATACATGTCACTCATAATATGTTTGATCTTTGTTGCATGTCCTTCTGGCATCACCACACATCATTTTCCCAGTTCAGCTTTTGTTCCACTAAATACACTTTACTTCTCAGTGCATGATCTGTGTTTTTCACCAAATCATTGTTGCCAGATCTCACTCAGTCACATGCAATAAACCATATTTTAAGACCAATTTCTTATAACTTGGTTATTGAAATGCTAACATATGCCTGGAAGTGACTAAAACCATTTCTTAATGGTTTCATAGAATTATGGGAATTTAGTTATTTTATCCTAAGGAATTCCTTTAAGGCAATTTTTCCTCTGATAACTAAAAAAGATATTTACTGGTGAGGACGAAAATATCGATGTCGCCTAGATTGTTGAAGTTTTGATTTAAAAATAATATCGTGGATATTGTCGATGTTAATGGATATTTGAAAAAAAAAAAATAGGCATCTAAAGAAAAATTTGTAATTTTTTTTACAACTTTACACAATGTTTAAATAATTAATATTACTTAATTTGAACTAAGTTAGTAACATAAATAGTGTAATTTTGGTCTAATATGAGAGTTATATTACTTATTATAAATAGGATAACTCATTATATATAATGATTATGATTCTACTATTATTTTACATACTCATTACAGACAAGATACAATAAAAAACTACCGTCAAACATAATAAAGTACACACAAACTTAAAGTTCCTTTAATACCAAAAAGAATTTCTAGAGTGTTGCAAAGCATTATGTATGTTCTAATCTTACCAATACATCTGCAAGAATATTACCCTTTGAATAGTTCTATAGGTAATGATTGATGTATCACATGTATGTTTCTTGATCTCTTCCTATAGTTGACCCATTAATTGGATATTGTTGATTTATCTAGCTTGATAAGTAGTTTTCACGAAGTTGTAATGACATCTCGATACCAATTTGTGGTGGAAGATACATCAATATATCAAAGAAACCATTTTGGTTTTGTACTTGTAAACTTGTAAGAACTTGGTTAGTTATTAAGCTCATGGAGTCAAAACTTAAAACAACATAATCCTCTTCAATTTGATTCATTTGAGTTGCACCGTCTCTTTTTATATGTTGCTTTCCAATTACCCCAATACCCTCACCTACTACTCTACAATCATGATCTTCATCTTGTGTAACATGCGTAAAATCTTCTTCTCCATGGACTCAAGGGTATTTGACTATGGATATGGTGAGAATTGGACTAGAAACACTTTTGTTTAATATGTAAAAGAATAAGAGCACAAACTTAAGAAATATAGAAACACTTTTAGCTTGTGCAATGCAAAATAAAGATCATGTATTGTCGTTTGTATGAAATGATTTTTTTTCTTTTTTATTATTTCTATAAGTATATAAAAAAGCTGCATAAGCATCCTAATGTACTTTAATATGTCAGCTTGCATAATTCCTATTCTGATTGTTGTTTGTGTTTGTATTTGTTTGTCCTGTCTCTTTTTTTACATTTTAAATAATTTTAGCGATTTTTGTTGCTTTTTGTGAATATGCAAAGGGTTATTTACCTTTTTATACTATGTATTTTAGGTTTATTAAAATAATATATCTTCAATTTTTTGTCTCATCAAATTTATGTCTTCATATTAGATTTAATACATAAATTTATACCTTTGCTCAATTAATCTTTAATTTTGACCTATGAAATTACCAAAATACCCTCAAATTAAAAAATAAGATAACTTCAAAAACTTAAAAAACTTTATATTAAGGCTTTTGCTTTCAAAAATGTGTAGAATACCTTCAAAAATAGGTGTTTTGTGTGTTTTTATTTTTATGCTCTTTTTTTTTTGAAAGTTTTAGTTTTTTATATTTTGCTTAAAGATAATTTGGTCATTTCAAATGTTAAAATCAACTATTGACAGAAATAAAATATAGATTTATGTATTAAATCTAATCTAAAAGTATATAATGGATGAGATCGAAAGCCAAAAGTATAGGCCCAGTTTGGTAATGTTTTCAAAATAGGTGAAAATAGTTTGATTCGAAAAAAAAAAAAGAAATAAGAATTTTTGAGGAATTTTATTGAGAATTTTTAAAATTTTTGCCTCAAAAAACATGAAAAACATTTCTAAAAACTCCCAAAACTATATCAAAAGAGGTAATAGTTTTTTACTTGACCTAAAATAGAAAGATAAATATCCCATATGTAAATGTGCATACATGTTCGTATCATCTTTTCTTCTTTCTCCTTGCTGTTAATTTGGATGGAGAAGGAGACTGTTGATTTCTGCTTCTAGGAGGAGATTTTGAGAAATTGATGCTTTGGACTAAATCGTTAAGCAATTTCAAATTCAATGTCCTAAATGTAAAAAATTAAAGGTTTTTGAAGTTTAATTTGCAAATGATGAAAAGGAGACCCTTCTTACGATAGATGATATCGACTCCATTTCCTATTTTCCCATGTTCCCACTCTAGTACTTAATCCAAAAAAATTCCGACTTTGGAATTAACAAAGCTCTAAAATTGATTGTTATATAGTTGCAAACTACCATCGTCTTCTTTGTTTCCGCGAGGAAAGAAAGAAGGAAAACAAAAAGGCTCAAAACATGGGTGGCTGCTCATATGGCAATCATGAGTATTTCTGTTGCTATCTTTTCTTTTCTCTACGGTTTTTAATTTTTTTTTTTTTTAAACTTGATGATTACTTAACTATATAAACTTAACTAAAGCTTCGTTTCAATAGCAATTGTCTCAAAAAGTTATGGCAAAACATGGAACTTTTAGTTTTCCCCATATGGGACTAAGATTTTCAACTTAAATTAAAAGTAACATATTGAGTATTATGATTCCATTTTTTGTTCGTTCTTGTTTCGAGTTGACTTGTTGTTTTTGTGAATCAACGGGTGAAGGTAATTGGGGCTTTTATTAGCTGTTATAGAAAGAAATTTGAAGAAGCCACAAGAAAAACTAGAGGTCATAGCAGGCAATTTCGGGAATCATCGTGAGTTCTTCTTTTCAAAATTCGATGTGCTCTTTATAACGCTCTAATTAGCAAGTGAAAATCAAAAGTGAATACCATGTTAGTGCCTCATTGTTTGATGTTTCTTAACAGAAAGGTTAGCTGTTTTTTATATGCCGACTTAAATTTAGTTTAAGATATGCCATTTTATATTGTGCTTCTGTTACGTTTAGAGAAAAATACAAGGAAAATCACATATGGCATTGTTTTAGCAATTACAAAGGAAAAAGTTCCACATTCCAACATGCAATTTCTTGAAACTAGATACATAGTATAATATAAACGTAATTCAAAACTGATTTAAAAGATCAGATTAGAGGTCATTTAAAACTTTAGAAATTCTAATAATTTTGATGGTTTTTCAAACTTTATTTGTGGTTTGAGAACTTGTCGTAGAGTTTTCAAAATTTTGAAGAGCCTGAGGTAGAAAAAGAAAAAACACACGCGTTTTTATGTAAATTAGTTTAAATACTTGTGAACTGTACTAAATTTTTCAATTTTGGTGCAAAGGTTGAATTTGCAGTAATTGCCCAACTTTTTATACACTCTCTTGTTACAGTGATTTTAAGTATTTCAGTTTTTGAACTGACATGATTTTCAATTGTGGAACAGTTTTACATTTTAAGTGTTACATGTTTACAGCCTCTTGTTTGCATGTTATACAATTTGTGAAGTATTTTTCAACAACCCTGCTTGTTTTTTTCTATTTATCTTTTGGTTTTTGTTTAGTTATTTATAAATAAAATTAATCTGTTGCTTAAGCTTCTTTTCATTTTCATTTAAGAAGATGCATGAGCAAATTATGTGTGTAAAATATGTTGTCAAATTCTTTTTGTAGTGAATTTCAAGTTACTTTTACAGCATGTTTGGCTAAATGTTTCAACTATATTTTGTGTTTTCAATCTTTCTTCTTCAACATTCTGGCCGTTTTGTATTGAGCGTTTCAGGCCTCTTTTTATAGCTGCTTGTGGTGCTTCCATTATGAGTCATGAACTCCTATCCTATAAAAAGATGATGACATAAGGCTGTTTAAGAGAAAGTAAATGGGGAAAAAGAAAGACAAACGAAGAAAATATGAGAGAGATAAATTTTGCAACTAAAGAAGAGAGAAACAAAAGAGAAAGGTTGTTTGTAAACTGTCCAAGTATCAATAGAAGTGATGGAAGTGCTGCACATTTCTTTGGAACACTACAAAATTGTAATAAAATAAGTGAAAGTTTTAGACAACTAAAATCAGCCACAAAATATAAAAGTAAAAAAGAAGGCTCTAGATCATGTTATAATAGTCACATAATTAAGTCGTATTATACTTATTCACTGACATATTATGCCTATGTAAAGGCATGGGGACTTAGTTCAAAGTAGTAGCAAACAAAGCTATTAACAAATCCATTGTAACCAAGCTGGAAATAATACAGCTACAAACAGCAACCTTCAATAGATAAAGCTTATCTATATTATAAGCACTTTCCCATCCATTTCTTTCACAAGTTTCTTCTCCTATCGTCCAATCAATACCATATACATTACAAAGCACTTGTCTAACTTGTCTCCCACTACAAACCACTCCCCCACAATACTACAAAACTTTCACCAATATATCTCTTCCAACGTCACATGGTCCATAGTATAAAGTCTTCATGTCACTTTCAATCCATCATCAATATATAAAAACTTAAACTTGAAATTCCATCGATCAGCACTAATGCGCTTTTTCACACGACATCCAAATATCATTATCACAACAACATAAGGACGTACGTGCACTTCAACGTATACATTTTACAAACAAAAATTCCAAACAAGAAGAAAAACTTTTTAACAAGGATTTGGTCAATAAATTCAAACAAAAAAAAGTTTGAACTCTAGTTTTGGTTAAAAAAATTTGGGAATTTGATTCCTTTGTGTAAGCTAATTTTTTTAGCCAAAATTTATAGATGGTTTATCTATTTATTTATGTGAAATTGCATTTCATTAACCCCTCATTCCTTTTTTGCTACATTTTCACATTTTATTTTTTTTGCCCCTAGCTTGAATATTTGTAGAACAAATCGTTGATTGCTCCTTTTATCTTCTCACAACTTTCACCCTATAAAAGAATATAAACGGCTGTTTAGGAGAGAGAAAAAAAGAGATAAAGAAAGTTAAACGAAGAAAATATGCAAAAGAAATGAAGTTTACAATTAAGGGAGAGAAGAACAAAAGAGAAAAGTCCTCTATATAAATTGTCTAACTATTAATAGAAGAAAAAATTCCTAATAAAGTTTTGGTAAATAGTGTAAGGTTTCGATTTCAACTTCTATTGCATTTGTCAAAGTTTTCCAATCTGTTTTTGTTAAAAAGAATTGTTTTTGTAAATAACTCCTAAAATCCAAAATTTACTTCCTCCCACAAGTTTACATATTTTGAACCATTTTCTGCAGTAAAAACTCTTCTTATTCTTGTTTTTTCCTTTCATAAACTATAGTTTTCTAAACACCAGTTATCGTTTGAAACTTGATGTGATGTTTTATTCTCGTTTTAAACTTTTACATTCTAAATGCCAGTTCAAAACACTATTTAAACTATCCAGTTTAAAACCCACAATTCAAATCATAAAGTTATAAACTACATAATTCTAAACCCATGTGCCAAATGAACCCTTAATAGTTAGGATGTGTAATTTTGAAATTCAGTCTTTGCTTTTGTATTTTTTATATCTTATAATTACAAAACAGTCGTATTCATTGAATCTTTTTCAATTTTCTCCAATGGATTTTCTCCTTTTGCCGATCATTTGTTGTGTTATATGCCCAATTTTTTTGCTTATCTCCTAATGAGTTCCTTTATTTTATGAACAAATATTAAAATAATAATTTCCTTTTAGAGCTTTAGTTGACCTATAAATTTCAGATGCTAAATAATGAGTGTATCTGATAAGATACATATTTTTTAGGATAATTTGATAAGATATATTTTAACCATACATTTTTTTGCTAAGTTCTTCTCAACTTCTTTTAAATAATTCTTTCACACTTGGTTTCGTCTTGTCATACATATTCGCTTTGTGTTGCGGCCTAAGTAAACAAACGAGTTGAAATTTCCTTCATTTTGCAGCCTAAGCTTGTGCGACGAGTGGAGGAAGATTTGCTTAATATCAAATCTGGTGGTACTGCGAAACAATAGATGCGTCTTACATCCATACTCACATTCGCATTCAGTATACACGGCACATTATTGTGTCTTCTTTATCCAGCCCAGTTGTTCAAATATTTCATACTAATTAAGTTTCTGAGCCATAAATGTGAAGGCATCCGATGCATTTTTAAAGATTTCTAATGGCTCAAAAAGTGCTATTTATTTTTTGAATATTAAAAATACTCTCTCTCATAAAATCATATTGCATGCCACTGCTAGCCCTGTGAAAAAAATCATTGTTTAATTTCTTATCATTTATTAGTATATCAATTTAACGTTGGTCAAGTTATTATGTTTGTTGAAACCAAAAAACTCTTGTGTATCTAAAGCTAGACTTTTCAAAAGAGTATATCTTATCTAAAAAACAACTAAACTATACTCATTGTAAAATCTATAATCAAGCAGCGTATATCATGCAGCCTACAACAATTTTGCACGTGCCACGTCTCCTCCAGTTATAAGAAAAGAAACAATAATTGACACTTAGCTAATAGACAAATAGTACCAATGACATCACGTGAATATATGCCCTGAACGACTATTTCTTTCCTAGAAAAGATTTCATGAATAGTAGAATTGCAAATAATTGATACTAGTGGGCAAACAGAATGAGAGTGTTCTTTATAAATGTCATAGCAAGACTTTGCTGGGATCGTATACAACAAAATTTACGGGGTTCATAGACAACAATAATCTGAACCCGTAGACAAAAATGATGAAGATATCGTACACATATCAGTATATAGCATGACATAGCTAGGGCCTTTACAGAGGAGATAAGAACTACTTATTTTGAAAGTAAAAATATTTAAAGACTAAATAAATCTTAATAAATAATTTTTTATTGTTTTTAGTTCAATATATTATTCATATTTTATTAAAAAATTAAAAAAAAATCCTGCAAAATTGATTCTTGTGTGAAAAAGAAAATTCTGCCAACGTTTTGGACATTTTGTGAAAATGTTCAGAAATATCCTAGATTTTCACGGATATTTACCGATATTATGAATATTTTTGGACATTATAGATATTTTACAAGCATCGATCCTAGAAGAAAAAAAAAATCCTTTCCCCCATATTGTGACACCCAAGTATTTTTCGTACATTAAAAATGCAATAACTTAAGGATTATGTTGAGCAAAAATATGTATCACAAAGAATATTATTTAATCCAATTTTTATGATAAAGTCCATAAAATCAAAAAGAGATTTTTATAAGGTAAAAATTATGCCATAGTATTATATGAGAAAGAAAAGATATGAAAATAAGCTGAAAAACTTAATTTATGTAAAATATGTTTCAACAAATGTTAAGATAAATATAAATTTAGGCTGTATAAAGTTAAGCAGTATAAGAATTTCATATGTGGTGGATGTAAATAAATATGGGAGGTTTTAGGACCTCATAAATTATAGTTTAAAAAAATGCTATACAATAAGATGAAGAATTATACATTATTAGAATAATACAGTGTAAAGAATTACACTGATAAAGTTATATGGTATGAAAATTACACTGCAAAAGTAATATAATGTAGGAATTAGATCGTTTAAGGTTACGCAGTACAGAAATTAAACTATTTAAAGTTTAAGTAGTATAGGAATAATACTGTTTGAAGGACATGAATGAGTAAAAAATGCTATGTACACTAGTAACAATGTTGAGAATATACTGACAGTATAAAAAAAATATTGTTAATACAAATTTAGGCTGTATAAAGTTAAGCAGTATAAGAATTTCATATGTGGTGGATGTAAATAAATATGGGAGGTTTTAGGACCTCATAAATTATACAGAAAAGAATACCGACAGTATAAGAAAAATACTGTCAGTATAAATTTAGACTATATAAAAATTGATGTGGGACCCACTTAAGTGCCACCTTTAAGGTGAAAAAATTGCCACCACACCCCTTGAGGTGGTCCAATCCCATCATGCCAAATTATCCTAACTTTTTATTACAAATGATGTTAAGTGATGACTAATGATGATGAGTCATCAAATTGGTAAAAAATCAAGTTTTATTCACTTGTTTAAGGAACCAAAGGTGTTCCATTTTGTTGTCCAAAAACCGCGCCCCCCACCCCCCCCAACAAGCATTTCTCCCTCAAGATTTTGATAAAATTCAAGCCTCCAAGTTATGTTTTGAAGCAAAAGTAGATGCAAGGAGGAAGAACAAAGAACTTCTAAGGTAAAAGTTCAAGCTTTTTCTTAGGGATTTTGATGTTTCTCTTAAACTTTAGATGGGTTTTGATGGGGTTTTGTTATAGTATTTGTGAAAAAGGCATAACAAAGTTTTGAGTTTAGCAAAGAAGGAAAAAGCTTGGTGAAGTTTAGGTAAAACTCTAAACTTTATACTTGAAAGTTTATGTTATAAACATGCATACCAATGTTTGATGTATGTTAGGAGCTATGGCATGTAAGATAGACATTATGGCATGATTCTTTTATGTTTTATATAGATGGTGATGGTGATAGAAAGAAAGAAAGTAAGGGTTTTGTATTTAAAATTAGAAAATTGTGAAACTTTGTATTTTATATAAAGTTTTAACTAGTTTCAAAGGAATAGGCTTTTGGGCCTTAGAGGCCAAATTATGTTCTAAGTAAGGTCTAGAATTTGTCAACACAATGAAGCAAACAACTTTTGTGAATGAAATTTTGTAAAATTTCAAAATGACTAAATTGCAAAGTTTTACAAAAATTCGACAGATTTAAAAATCAGCCAAAAAGTCCATTGTAACTTTGGAATTTCATAAAAGTTAAAATACAAAAGTTGTAGAACTCATCGAACCTATTAAGATGATGTGGACAGTTTGTCAAAATTCTGCTTGGTTGAGGAGTTATGAATTTTACAAAATTTTGAGAGCAAAATTTCATGAAATGAAAATGTTATAAAAAGTTTTGAATTTGACCAAGGTGTATTTGTAAGTTCTATTACTTATAAAAAACTGAATGTTTTGGTATCAAGTGTGTAACGCCCCTTTTACAGACGTCACAGATGTCGTTACATTCATTCATTACATACTTTTATTCTAGGATAAACTATTTTATAAGATAATTTGAAAACATAAATTGGAAAACATACCCAGGATCCATGCATACTTTTTTTTTTAATAACTTAATCATTTTACGATAACTTAATCTATTTTTATAATAATAATTTACTTGTTCATTTTTAAAACAATATGCCAAAACAATTGTAATTTGAATTAATTTTTAATTAATATTTTTAAAAAAAAAACATTAATAAAATTTGCATACATACTTCGACAGGTCGGACTCGATTGGCAGGCCGATATTCAACTATCGGTAGGCAACCTGAGGCTTTGCAAAATAGATTTTAAAATTCGATAAGATCGGCAGGCCGGTATAGGGTAATCGACAGGCCGATCAATGCGTCAGCAGTTTGACCAATAATGGTCAGCAGGCCGAACTCTTAAAAATTAGAAATTAATATTTTTTTTTACAAGTTCCAAAAACTTCAAGGTGTAGAAACAATAAACATATTTAGAAATAAAAACATAAAAATAAACATAGTTTCAAAGTTTTGAAACTTCTTTTCTCGGCGTCTTCCGTTTGCAATTCATCATCCTTAGCTCACACGTTCGTCAGTGTCCTCCACATAATCCATAGCTCTCTTACTTTTATCTGCAACATGATGTAAAACTTAAATAAGCAAACGCTTAGTAAGTACATTTATATCTCACAATTTAAAACATTTTATACACATCATGTTAGACATGTATGCCCTAAGGAGTAAAAATGTAATGAGTTTTTGAAGACATTTTTATCAATAAAGAATTCATTTATTATTCATATATCAAATCTTCTCCTCTTTACGTTCATATTTATTGAATGTATGATAAGCAAATAATAGTCTGAGACTGTCGGTCTAAACCTTTAAGAATTTGGCATATGATGGACAGATTATGCAGAATACACGATTCTTAAGGTGACGGTCTAAATCATAAGATCCGCAATCGAGGGAATAAAGTTGGGCACTTTATTCATGTAAAGATTGTTATGTTGTCTATATCCCTATTAGGAGATGGTTTGTCTTGACCATCGGAGGTGGACTCCGTGAATAGAAACATTGGCACGTTGTCATAGATGACGATGTGTT
>CAMOHE010048956.1:0-19301 GCA_946598075.1 Artocarpus hirsutus | reverse complement strand
CGTGTGAGCCCACACTCACTCCGATCGTGGATAGAGAATAGCAAAGAAGACCAGTTGGTTGAGGCTCTTCTGGAACGTTGCTTCTCTACACAGACATCGGGAGCTTTTCGGCGTATACAAGGTCAGTAAGATCAGGTTAATTTACACATATAACATGTCAAACTTGTTTTTGGAAAATACTCTGATTTAAAATTTTTTAAAATTCCGCTGCGTATTATTTTTTCAACACAGCATCATCATCATAATAGTGCACTAGGCACATTTTCATAAGAACATATCTTTCATTACATTGACCATATTAAAACTTTATTCATTTTATTTTGAGAGCCCAAGTGTTGCACCATTAACATCATCATAGGCGCGCCGTCATAAGAGGAGAGTGGTAGCTAATCCCAAACCAAACATGACATCATATCATATCATATCATATCATATCATAACTTAACATTTCATTGGGTGTGTAACACTTATTTAGGTGATACATATATACATATTTATACTTTCATGTTTTGAAAAACATTATCATCAAAACATGCATAAACTTTCATACCTTAAAAACTTCATAATAATACTTCATGAAAAATCATCATGAGAAATCATCATCAAACCATCATGAACATAGATTTCAAACTTTTCATAAACTTATACTTTTCATAAACTCATCATGTTGCAATGAGAATGTACTTACTTCAATAAGCTTACTTAACCTTAACTTGTAGGTGACGACGCCGAGGTCTCGATGTGCTCACTTCTCATTGTGTTCATGTCATTCATTCATAAAATGACAATTAACATTTATTTTCAATAAATTAATCACCACAACTTAACATCCATTTCATATAACATCACATACACATTTATTTCTTAAAACATACATTTACAACATATTTCATTAACTTTAAAACATTTAAATAAAACTATCAACACAATTATATTTCTGACCTTCATGAATTCATAACTTAATAACTTTACTTTCACACACAATTTGAGCACCAAATTTTGCAAGAACAAAGCTAACATATAAACATATTACCATGATTTTTCTTTGGTCATAAAAATTTCATTTAAAGTCTCAAATAGGTCATACAACTTATATACCAAAATCTGCCAGCAACAATAACACAGTGAGCAATCCTTAACTCAAGTCTATTTATCACATTTTCATGTCATAGAAAAATCTACAAAAATTATCACAAATAGTAGACACCTAATCAGCTTTAAATAAATTCTATATAATCCAATACATGCATTAAAATATAGAGGTAATAATAATTTTCATTGTGTCAGGCAGTGAGTTTCATACATTTTTCATATTCTAATAAATTAAATAAAATTTCTATGACCCCAAAATTCATATTACAAGTCATTAACATATAATTACAGAACCACAAAATTTCATATCACCAAATAAGAATCATTAAGTCATTCAAAACTTCATCCAATAACAATCCCTCAATTTTATGGATAAAACAGTCCTAAAAACCTAGTCTTAATGAAAATTCAATAATACATGAAATATTCATGATATTATCACCAAAATTTCTAGTCCAAAACTTAACATCTACATGAACATATTTGCCAAATTTTGTGCAAAATAACATTTATTTGCATTATGAATAAAACCTATATTTTTATGCATCACAGACAATCAGCAATATTTTTTTATGAGGTGCAGAGTGTGAACAATTAATATCTCAGCGTACATAACACGAAATGGCACAAAATTTAGAGCAACATCACGTAACTTATTCATGAAAATTGTATTAAAATTTCAGAGCAAACCGAAAATTTGTAGACAAAGATATAAGGGTCGGAACATAGAGACAATACAACGTTACCATTCAGCATTATTCAGCAGTGAGGGGTAGAGAGAAGAAAATTCATATCTCAACATAGAAAAATCCAATTGAGGTGAAATTTTGAGGGTTAACACATAGCACATACATGAATAACATATTAAAACTTCAGAGCAAAACAAAATTTGTAGACAAAGATATGAGGATCGGATTATTGGGTAACAAAATTTCAACAATACCGAAAAGTGAGTTCTTACCTTAAAACAATCCCTTTCAAGCTTCCTTCGAATTTACTCTTACAAAGTTGCAATATTTTTCTCAATAATAACAAGGAATTTTCAAAAGAGGGAGGAAGAAGAACACGTGATGAAGAGAGAAAAAAAAATGAGAGAGAGAGAGAGAGAATACGTGTGAGAGAGAGAGAGAAAGCGTGATAAAAAAATTTTGTTTACGTGAAAAATAAAACTCATACTCTCCATATTAATCAAAATTTTTTTATTAAAACCAAGGCAAAATTCATGGGGAAAATGGAGAGGATTGAGGAAAAAGTCAAAGCTTCCAAGAATGGTTCAAGTTATAATATTTTGCCTTTTCAAATTAGGAAACTTATCAATTAATTTCAATCAATCAAAAGTCAAATGTTTAATTTTCTAAAATGAAGAAAATTACTCCAAAAATATGCTAATCAGTCAAAGATCATCATTAAATATATACATCGTAAATAACATGAATACTTGAGCACATCAATTCCATGTGACTGTCACCTGTCATAACACTTAAGTAAAATGGTTAGCACCATATATCATAACATATATCATAAAATGATTACTTAAAGTCGTTACTAAAATGACATAATCCATTACACGAAAATTGATGGGTGTTACAAAGTGGTCATTTTTGGTCTCGAGGGCAAACATGTCAAAATTTTTATGTTTCAAGCCAAAACCGTAAGATCGTGTAAAAACTGGGTTTTCACTAAAGAATATTGGGTTCCTACACTGCTGTAGGCAGTGAGTAATTATAGATGCTAAGTTTAAAAAGATTTAAAGTTTAGTCAAGGAATGAATGGAAAAAACAAACGTTAAGGGAAAAAATGTAAAGATTTTCGCATTACGGGTCAAAACTATAAAGTTTTAATAAAATAGATTTTAACGAAAGAAAAATAGTTGATAATATGAAATCAAACAAATTAAAAAGACCTATTCTCTTTTTTATTTCTTTTTTTATTTTCTTCCTTTCCATCATTCCTTTAAAAGATATCAAATATCTGGAGTTTCTTTCGTTTGCAAGGAGCTGGATAAGAAAAAAATTATAATTGGATCGGTCGATCATTTTTCAATCATTGATTGAATGATAAATCACTACAAGTGACGAAGATACAGGATTTAAATAATGAAAAATTCAATATTTAAAAATTGTATCTAAAATGATTGAAGAAAAGGACTCTGGATACTTGCTTGATTCTAAGTATCTAGAGCAGGGTTCTACTCTATAAAAGGAAAAAGCTATAAATACTTTCGCTAGGGTTTAGGAATTCATATTAGGTTTTCTACAATGTTATGAGAAGTAAAAAAATAAAAGTTATATTTTAAAATGGGTTTCAAAAGTTTTTAAAGATTTGCCAAGAGCGAAATGGTAATTTTATAAAAAAAGGCCACAATAGACTTAAAATGGCCAATGTTGAAAAACGCCCATTAGCAGAAATTTTTTCATAACATGTAAAAAATGAAAGGTAAAGTTAAGCAAAAAGTTTAATAAGTTACAAACTTTACGAAAAACCCGTTAAAGGTAAAATCGTTATTTTTGAGGAAATGGCTATAACGGAGTTAAACACTCTGAATTAGCAAAATGCTCTTAGATTGAAAATGTTCTGTAATACGTTAAGTAACTAAACTGTCACCTAAGACGGGAAATTTAATAAGGGATGTTCAAGTAAAATAAAGGTAACTTGGTAGGTTGCAAAGTTAAGTAAAGAAAAAGATAAACCCATGGGTTATAGAGTTAAGTAAAAAGAATGATAACCCAATGGGTTATGGAGTTAAGTAAAGAGAAAGGTAACCCCGATGGGTTATAAAGCTAAGTAGAAGAAAGGTAAACCAATGGGATACAAAGTAAAGAAAGTAAACCAATACTATACAAGTTATGTAAAAAGGAATGAATATTTAATGATTTAGTTTTGTTATCAATCGAAAAGATTGGTAATATAAAAAAGTTAACTTATAATTTGGGTGTCGTTTGATCAAGACACAAAAGCCGACTAAAAAAGGAAAAAGAATAAGACAAGAATGCTAGAGCTAGGACCAAATCAGTTCAAACCTCACATACAGCATGTAGAAAATGATTTGTAAATGTTTATATATATGTTTGCAAATGTGTTTACAATTGTTATACAAGTTGTTTTTTAAAGTATGTTTTCACTAGTTATGCATAAAGTTTTAAAGATTAAGTAAAAGTTTAATGTATTTGCAATAATTATGTTTAAAGTATGTTTGCATTTTGTTAATGCATAATGTTTTACAGTTTAAGTTATAAGTTTATGTTGCATTTGTTATGCAATAAATTATAGAGATCAAGTCATGGTTTGCATTATAATTGCATTTTATATGCTTAATACTTATATGCTAAAGATATAGCATTTGATATGCTCACTAAAGTTAATAAGAAGGTAAAATAAAGATAAAAAGAAAGTGTCGTACCAGCCTCCTTAATGTGAGGTACACAAGTAAAATTAAAGTTTTGACCTCCTTGATGTGAGATACATAAGTAAAGTTAAAGTTATGACCTCGGTGTTTAATGATCTCAAGTCTTCCGCAAGGGAAGCATCATGTTTATGATCTCATGATTAATAATGTTAGTACGAACACTAAAGTTTATGTGATGCTCATAATTGAAAGTTTATAATTGAGCATAAATGGTATCATACATTTTGATTTTGCTTGTATTTCGTGTTATGAAATGTTTATGTGTTATGTTTATGAAAAACATTTTGAGGAATGTTTTACATTAAATGTTTATAGAAAACATTTTTATGTTTACAAGAAAAGGTTTATGAAGGACATTTTAAGGAAAATAGTTTACGAAATATTTTATGAGAAACTTTTCAAGAGAAAGGTTTTTATGAGAAAAGCTTATAAAGCATGTTAAAAGGATTTGTGAGTTTATATTTGAACGTACTGAGCGAAAGCTCATTAAAAGTTCTTTCATGCTGTAATTAGTCCTACAGACGACTAATAGGACCTGTTTGAAGAGCTCGATGCTCAAAAGATAGATGAGAAGATTTGGGTATAGATATCACTACAATATGTTTTCGCTATTTAAAGAAAATTAATGTTTTTCCATTATATGATATAGTGTTTTCAAAGTTTTAAGAAAATCAAAGTTTTAAAAAATATTTTCAAAATGTTCAGATATATTTTACGATATATTTTATATAATTATAAAGTTAAGTTTTAAGCTATAATTCAGTTAATATTTCTTATTAAGTTTTAAAAAACGATTTGAAATGGTTTTAAAGTCAAATGTTGAGTAATGTCTCCACTCAAGTTGCAACAGAAGTTGCAAGAGCTCTTAAGTATGTTAAAAGGAAAGAAAAGAAAAAAAAATCAATATTTTTCTTACTAAGTAAGTAAGATTATAGTTTAAAAAATGATGTTTAAGAAAATTAAATGACTACTCAAAAAGGCGGGTCGTTACACATATTCACATCAAGACTTCAAAATATATATATATGTGAAAATGTTGATAATATTGTGGATATTTTCATCTTTGTATATAGTTAATGTAATGTATAAAAATCAGAAGATTGTCTTATGAGAGAAAAGCCAAAGGAGGCTTTAAAATGATTTTTAATTGACAGAAAAATCGTTCTTTCGTTTGAAATAATTTATCATATAATTTAATTTAATTTTTTTGCTTGATGGGAGAAAAACATGAAAAAAAATATATCGTTTTCTAACTATTAACATTTTAATTAACAATATTTTAAATAACATGATAATATTTATTTTTTAGATGACGTAACGTGATTTAATTGATGTAGTATTTTAAACAATATGTTATAATAATTTAACTGACGTGACATTTTAATTGATTTAGCAACATATTATTACGGAACATGGGGTACCAATGAAAGACATAGGAGCCCCAGCTCCCTGCCATGACATTCCACAGTAGCTACTTATCCATCTCAATTCTATTTTGCTCTGAAAACATATAGCAATATCATTATAAATACTCACTTCTCTGCCACAACCAATGCATTAGTTTTAAACATAACAACACAATGGAAGATTTATACACATCTCTTTGCTTTATAATCCTCCTAATAGCTCTCAAGCTCTTCCTCCGAACCAAAAATCAACAAAAGAACCTCCCACCAAGCCCACTTGCTTTTCCAGTTATCGGTCACCTCCACCTCCTAAAACACCCAGTTCACCGCACCTTTTACCGTCTCTCCCAAAAATATGGCGACATTTTCTCCCTCCGGTTGGGCTCCCGCCGTGTCGTTGTCGTCTCCTCACCTTCCGCAGTCGAGGAATGCTTCACCAAAAACGACATTGTCCTGGCCAACCGTCCTCCTTTCCTCATAGAGAAGCACATGGGCTACAACCACACAACCATTTTTGCCGCCCCCTACGGTGAACACTGGCGCAAACTCCGCCGAATCGGCGCTCTTCAGATCTTCTCCTCTTCCCGACTCAACACGTTTGAGGGCATCCGAAGGGACGAGGTGAAGCGCTTGCTTCTCCGAATCTATCGAAACTCGGTCCAAGATTCCGGTAAGGTCGAGCTGAAGTCGTTGTTTCACGATCTGACGTTGAACGTCATACTGAGAATGGTGGCCGGGAGGAGGCACCACGGCGATAACGTGGCGGAGGACGACGAATTGAACAAGTTTAAGGAGTTGATAGAGGAGGCTTTCGAGATCGGTGCCGCGGGGAATCCGGCAGATTTCTTGCCAATTTTGAATTGGTTTCCGGAAGGTTACGAGAAGAGAATCAAGAAGCTGGCCAAGAGCACGGACGCTATTCTGCAGAGTTTGATTGACGAGCGTCGGAGTCGGAAAGAAAGTAAGAACACCATGATTGATCATTTGCTTTCCTTGCAGGACTCGGAGCCTGAGTATTACACTGACCAGATCATCAAAGGCTTCGCACTGGTTGGTAGCTATAACTGATTTTGAATTCCCTCCTATGACAAACTTTTTTTTTATACTTGTCTTGTTAACCGGAAAATTTGAACTTCAGTTGCCTATATATTTGACGACTTTTTGTGAGGATTTGATGACTTTTTGTGAGGATATACAGGCCCTGTTTGGAGGCTTCTTAAAAGCTATTTTTTGGTCTACTGTGTCTAAAAGTTACTTTTGAAAGTACTTGAATGATCTGTTAGGAGTACTTTTGTTCTCTAAAAGTGTTTCCTATACAAGCCACAAAATATGACTTCTTAAAAAAGAACCTCTGCAATAGACTTTAAAACTTGTACTATAATTTTAATAATATATTATAAGCGTAAATATAATATTTTTGTAACTTTAAACAAATTAGATCAATAATATATTATAAGCGTAAATATAATATTTTTGTAACTTTAAACAAATTAAAACTATTGATCGTTAAAGTTCTTTTAAAAATATAGTTTCAAAAACTTACCGAAAAGTTGCAACTTTTGTTTCTTTCCTTTAACTGACTAAAAGCACAAACACAAGCAGTGCCAAACGGGATCATAGATTGAAAAAACATCCTTTGATTAGAAACGTGCGAAAATTGTTAGAAGGGTTTGAATTATATTGTTCAATCTAAAATGTTATCAACGTAACTTTTTGTGATAATATTAGAATACGATCACGTCCTACGGACGTGCGAGCAAAAAATTATTAAATTTTTTAATTAGCTAAACACTAAAGAGAATTAATAACAAAATCATATTTAACTTAATAATACTTTTACAGACATGGGTGCAAAAATTTATTAAATTTCTCGGTAATTAGGTAAAACGCTGAATAATTGATAATATAATTATCTTAACTTAATATCACTCTTTCTCTTAACTTTCTAATTTTCTCTCTCACTTTCTTTAACTATGATGTTCGTTAAAAAATATGAGAACTCATATTAGATATATGATGTGCATATCTTATGTAATGAATTTTGTATTATTTTAATGAACATCAGTAATTGGTTTCTTGTTTCCATAAAATTATGTTTTCATAGCTACTATATTCATAAAAAAATTATAAAGGACCAAATTGTTGTCCTCTAAAAAGTTTAGAGATTGATGAAGTAAATTCTTTTATCAAAAAGATATTGACTATCCATATTGTAAATTTTAAAAAATCACGTTAAGATATACATGTATGTATGTATGTATTTATGTATGCATGCATGTATGTTTATAGATACTAGTGATGAAAATGCAAAAGAAAGCTTATTTTTCCGTTAAAGAGAAATATGCATATCCTATTAGAATTGAGACGACCAGATTTTTACAAAAAAGGAACAAACTAAACTCATATGAGAGAAGAAAAAAAGGATTCCCTACGAGACTTTTTTTCGAGAAAAATTGAGTAAGAAATAGGAAATGACGGAAACAAAAATCCATACAAAAGGAAGGAATTAAAAAGGTTCAAATTGATATGTGAGGTGTGATAGGATGATTAATCCAAGTGGCTAAACTTAAATAATTGAATTTAAAATAAGTAAAAAGAGCATAAATATTTGTGGTCTATATATACATATATAGATATGTGTAGTTTTTATTAAATCCAACATTTGCTCTTTATATATATATATAACCAATCAAGAAAAGTGTTTCCCATGTTTTAAACTATCCCAAACTTATCCTCAAAGTTCCTACAAAAAGAAAATATTGCCCTCAAAGTTTTTCAAAAGAAGTACTGTATAACACATTCAGGGTTCAAATTGTTTAAAGTGACATATATGCCGTTAACTATCAATATTTAAACGTTATCTTAAATATTCAATTAATTTAGCGAACAAAAAGGTAAAAATGTAATGACAATAAATTATATTTAAGGGAAAAAAAATTCAAAACTTTTTAGGTCAAATTGGTCCAGTCCCATACAGGATCTCATGCCCTCATCATCCGCACAATTAGTTGAATTTAGACTGGTTTTGCCGGCACAAAATCTTGCTATGCTGTCGGTTGAACACATTGGTTCTTTCTTTTAATGATTTTATTTACATTTAATGTTTTTTTAAAATAAATAAATAATAGCTAAAGTAATACTTAAATAGCAATTATCGATGATGTTTTTGATATTCAAATATTTTTACTGGTTAAAGGGTTATTTTTTTTTTAACTCTTTTGATAAATTTAGGACAATCTTGAGATATTCTAAAAATCTGAAGAATAATTTTTTGAATTGTCAAAAATATGTTTATAAACGTGAGATTTAGCTAAACCTCATGGTTCCTTTTTTGAAGTTGCTCAAACTATAATTTGTATACGGTTTTGTTGCACGACATTATACCAAATCACAAAAATCTATCAATAATATGCAGATATTGTTGCTGGCGGCTACTGATACATCAGCTGTGACGCTAGAATGGGCAATGTCCAATCTCCTCAACCATCCCAAAATCCTCAAAAAGGCCAAAGACGAATTGGATTCTCAAGTTGGCCAACAAAGAATAATAGATGAGTCTGACCTTTCAAAACTAAATTACCTCCAAAACATCGTCTCTGAGACTCTCCGACTATATCCAACGACTCCAATGCTTATACCCCACTACTCATCTGGCAACTGCACCATTGGTGGCTATGACGTGCCAGGTGGCACTATTTTATTGGTTAATGCATGGGCCATCCATAGAGATCCAAAGTTATGGGACGATGCAGAGAGTTTCAAGCCGGAGAGGTTTGAGAATGGTGAGAAAGAAAGTTACAAGCTAATGCCGTTTGGGCTTGGGAGAAGATCTTGTCCTGGAATAGGCCTGGCCCAACGTGTTCTGGGCTTGACTTTGGGCTCATTGATTCAATGCTTTGAGTGGGAGAGGGTCAGTGAAGAAGAAGTTGATATGGCTGAAGGTAAAGGGTTGTCTATGCCTAAAGCTGTGCCATTGGAAGCCATGTTTAAAGCACGCCCCATTCTGAAGGCCATGATCTCGGAAACTGCTTATGATATTTGAAGGAAAATATAATTTCACTCTAGTAATTTCTAAGGAATAACAGAACATGAGTTCCTAAGTTGGTATTGAAATTTTGCAGTCATCTTTTCTTTTTTCTTTTTTCTTTTTTTTTTTTTTCCATGTGTGTCCATGCAATACTAGTTGCATATAAGATGTATTGAAATGGCTATATTTACTTGCGCTTGTTAAGTTGTTCTATCGTCCCTTTGTATGAAACACAAAGAGAATATGAAGCTATTATTGACGCTTAAACAATAACATAAATTACACAAGTGTATCTCACTTTTATATATATATATATATATATATATATATATATATATATATATATCTATGATTGACTAGAATTGGACCTTGCAATTTCCTTCTCCAATACAAAATGTTAATGTTAATATTAATTTGACTCTAAGAATTGTAAAAATGACATGTTTGATATGCTATTTTTATACTCTAATGTATGTTTTGTTTTTAAATGCTGACGGTTACAAAAAGAATAATCCATATTGCCAATTTAATGTCGGTCAAAAAAAGGATATCACGTCGGCTGCCCATCTAATGAGCTTGAATCAAATATCTCTCAACTGAATAAGTTGATCTATATCTTACTTTTCATGAAACACAAATATATTATGCACGCACCAATAGTAGCATAGCTTGCGTAAGATATCTTGCTACAAAATATTATAGATTTAGCCTCAAAAGTTTTAGCCATAAAACATAAATTTGTATCTAAAAGATCTTTTGCAATGCATATGTGGTCCTTGCCATTCATTTCTTTGATGAAAGTTGACGATGACTGCATGGAGATTTTTTTTCCTAATAACTAATTGACTTCTCTATTGAGAATCCTCATCGGTAGTGCACGTTTTGAACTGTTAGATTTTATCAAAATCATTTTTTTCTATAGATCTAATAATTGAAAAACAAATACTTACGTGTGGATACATTTTTGCGGGTTCCAGAAGAGAAATTGCGTAATTTATGACCACACTTGACCAAAAGGGACCAAAAATTGAAAACAACTCATTACCGTTTGGAAGAAAGAAATTCGTCTAGTGGTCCTCTTTTTTAACCATTCAAGAGAAATTACAGTCTCAACAAGCTTCCTAGCATGTTCATCTTCGGTCCAAATCATTGTAGCGTTATTAATCGGTAAAAGAAAAGTCAACAAGTCAACAAGCCTTCCTTCTACTTCTCGCACATCTTATATGCAAATTCTCATTGCCAAACTGTTATTCAATTCCTGCCAATTTTCCATGGAAAACATTCATTTCTTCTCCAGTATTCTAATTCCTCTCTTTCTCTTTCTACTTCATTCTCGTTCACTTGCCTCATCAGATTACCAAAGTCCCATCAAATACTTCGTTAATTGTGGCTCAAAATCCGACGTTAATGTCAACGAACAGACATTTGCCGGCAACATTTCCTCCACTGGAAGAAGCAACACTATCAAAGACAGAAATCCATCACCAAACACATCTCTACTCTACAAAACTGCAAGAGTTTCCAGACGGCCTTTTGCATATGAGTTTGAAATAACCGAAACCGGCACGCACTTTATACGCCTTCACTTCTTCGTGTTCAAGTCAGGGAAGACTAATCTAAGTGATGCTTTGTTTAATGTTTCAACTTCTACCAAATCTCTTCTGCTCTCAAATTTCTCGGTTCAAAACAATACCAACTCTCCTTTGGTTAAGGAGTTTCTTCTTACCATCAACAAAAGCAACAATTTCTCTATTTACTTCATGCCTCAAGGAACATCTTTTGCTTTTGTGAACGCCATAGAAGTGTTCTTTGCCACAAACATAATAAAGGATGATGCTATTCTTATTACTGGCGTGGGCAAGAATGTTTCTTTCTCTGGTTTGCTGTCTCGTGCTTTGCATACGGTTCACAGGATCAATGTTGGAGGGGAAAAGATGTATGACAAGCTATGGAGGAATTGGATTCCTGACGACGATTATCTTTATGTGAAAGGGTCGGCAAGAAATTGTACCAGGTATGATGCTAGGCTTGACTATCAGTATCAACTTGAGGGTAATGAGTTTACTGCCCCAGAAAATGTGTACAGAACCTGCAAAATGTTGGACGAGAATAGCGACATCAGAAATGCTGCTTGGCGTTTCAACGTGAGAATGAATGTTAGATATCTTGTTCGTGTGCATTTTTGTGACACTCTTGGCATGGGCCCCAATGTTATTTTCTTCAGTTTACATGTTAATGGCAAGTTCAGTTTTCAGGTCCATTCTTATCAATTGGATGCTCCATTTTACCATGATTTTGTTATTGACTCCGATAGTTCAGGCTTTTTGAGATTAGGCATAAGCATTATAGAAGAATCTGGTGGCGAGAAAAAGGCCTATTTGAACGGTCTAGAGATTATGGAGTTAATTAAGGAAATGAACTTTATTCCTCCAACCTTGGACAAATTACCAAAGGATCATAGGCCATTACCAAAGGGTCATAGGCCTATTATAGTTGGTTCAGTTTGTACGGCTTCTGTTATATTTGTTACTGTGGTAGTTCTTTTGGGCTTTAAATGGAAGAAAGCAAAGCATGCTGAAACTATGGGCTTCTCATATATGAGAAAAGCATCAAGCATTTCCTCTACTATTCCTAAGTGCAACCTGAAGTTAAAGATGGCTTTAGATGAGGTACTTTATGCAACTCACAGTTTCGATGCTAAATTGCTGATTGGCGAGGGTGGATTTGGTAAAGTCTATAGGGGAACTCTTAGGAGTGGCCTGAAAGTGGCTGTGAAAAGAAGCGATCCAAAGCATGGCCAGGGCTTACCTGAATTCGAAACGGAGATCATGGTCTTGTCGAAAATCCACCATCGTCATCTTGTGTCCTTAATTGGGTACTGTGACGAAGGGGCAGAGATGATACTTGTTTATGAGTTCATGGAGAAAGGGACTCTCAGAGATCATATATATTATGAGACTAAATTAACTTCTGAGAGTTCATCATCTTCAAGACCCCGAATGTGTTGGAGTCAAAGGCTTGAAATCTGCATCGGTGCAGCAACTGGCCTTCATTACCTTCACACCGGGCCAAATGGCGGAATTGTCCACCGTGATGTCAAGTCAACAAACATCTTGCTCAATGAACATTTCATTGCCAAAGTTGCTGATTTCGGTCTTTCAAAATCAGGTCCTCTTGACCCTGATCATTTTAGCATTGGAATAAAAGGTAGCTTTGGTTATATGGATCCTGAATACCTGACAACCCTTCAGTTTACCGATAAATCCGATGTTTATGCCTTCGGTGTGGTGCTCCTAGAAGTGCTTTGTGGAAGGCCTGCCATTATCAACTCGCAAAAGATTGAGGAGGTGAACTTGGCTGAGTGGGGAATGTATTGGCACAAGAAAGGTCAGCTTGAAACAATTGTGGATCCTTCTCTGGTGAGTGAAATTAAGCCTAAATCGTTGCAAAAGTTCGGTGAAATAGTCAAGAAGTGTTTGAGAAGAAATGGGGCTGACAGGCCAGCAATGAATGATGTCATGTGGGATTTGGAGTATGCTTTGCAACTTCAGAAAGCAGAGGTGCCACAAGGACAATCTGAAGATAGTGGAACAAGAGCTTTCCTGGAGCTTTCTCATGTTGGAAGTTTGCCTTCTTATAATGTGATAGATGAGAAAGATGATCTTGTGCTTTTAGGAAATACCTCTGCTTTTCATCCTTCTTAATATGCATTTGTATTTAGTCGGAAGAGATGTTGAAATAAATATCTAAAAGAGTAGCATGAATCTATTTTAATGTTTTATGTATCTTTTTTGTATTTCTTTTTCAACACTTCTTTACTCAATGCTGAAATATTGAACCTCAAGGTAGTCAAAGTGACAAAAATTGGAATTAAGCGGCTAAAATGGTCTTGCTTGAGTGCTTTGTGTTTCCATGGATTCTTCCTTATAACTCTGTTTTGTTTTCTTCATTTCATTTCTTTAAAAGGTTTATTAGCTTTTGAGGACAGCTTCTAGAAAGCAAGCAATCTTTTCCGAGTGCCAACATCCTTGAGAGAGATGAACTAGTTCTTAGCACTAATTTCTCATTGTATATCAATTCTTCAATTCATGAAGGAACTATTATTAATGCATCCCCAGGTCGACTCTGCATAAGTTTGCTCTGCAAGGGCAAAAAAAAAGGTTAAAAGAAAACGTCTACTATTCTGGTAGGTGTATATCAACGTCCAAGTGTTGCTGCCGATTGTCAATGTGCTTATCCTTGTTAATGTTATTAATAATAATATCTCTAAACTTTAAGGTGTCTCTTACTTTACCTTCAAAGCTTTAAAAATCATTGTTTTATTTTTTAAATTTTTAAAATTTTTTATTTTATCCCCTAAATTTTAAAAATGATCATTTTGCTACCAAACTTTCAAAGTTCCTCTTACTTTATCTTTTAAATTTTTGATTTTTTGTTCAAATAGACAGAATTAAGCCCACATCATTTGCACATAGGTCAAATGTAAGGGCAAAAATGAGATTTTTATCACTCTTAAATTTTGTTTCATGTTTACAGTCTCATTTAATTTTTTTTATTTGCTCTTATTTAAGAAGGATCTATATACATATTTTTTATCAATATTGTTCATTGATATATTCTCATTTTTAATATGTAACTTATCTTCTTTAGTATTTGAATTTAGATATCGTCAAACAATATTGACTTATTAAATATGTTACACACATTAAAAATGAGAAGATATGTGCATGTAAGTTCTTCTTAAACGAGGGTTTAGATAAAAACAAATGCATCAAGTGAGAGTGTAAATGTGAAACAAAATTTAGAAGCGATAAAATCTCATTTTTGCCATTACAATCCATATATTAATCACGTAAGCTTAATTCTATCTATTTGAACAAAAAATAAGAAATTTATAAGAAAAAGTAAGAGGAGCTTTGAATGTTTGGTGACAAAATGGTTATTTTTAAAATTCAAAGAGTAAATAAGAAATTTTGAAAATTTAAAAAGATAAAAAGCTTATTTCTAAAATTTAATGGATAAAATAAGAGTCACTTTAAAGTTCAAGGCTGTTAATATTAATAATCTTAAATATTATAAATATGCTAGGTGAATGCTTGTTCATTATCGTTGCTATTGCAAAGTTACAAGGCGAAACATATAGATTTTTCATTAATGTCTTAGGAAAGACACCAGATATGAAAGAGGTGCAATGCCAATTGGAATATGAATTTTACCTTTAGCAAAATGCACAGAGAGAGAACTTGTTTACTGTAATTAGGAGTTATATCTTCTTCTTTTCTTTTTTTGTTGCTTGTCAATCTATTTTATACTTATGAGTTGTTTAGAAAGTAAATTGAAAGAGTTAAAACTATAAATACTATAATATATGAGAGCTTTACATTATATAAACTTTTGTTTTATATTATTTATGTTGGAACCGAATTTATTTATACATCAAGACAACAAATTGTGTAAAAAATAAATAAATAAATAACTTTGAGTCTAAATTACAACTAATGATTAGTCATTCAATGGGCATGATAAGGTTGTTCTTTCTTTAACCCTCTTGAAATTGAATCATTTCTACTGCAGAGAACGGATTATACATCTTGAATTTGAATCAATTCTACTGCGGTGAAGGAACTCACTGTTGGACACTCTTTTAACTTTACCATCCTTTCCATTTAAAAAAAAAAAAGAACAAGTAAGGGGAGATTTTATTTTAGTGGCAAAAATTGTCCACACGTTGGGGGGGTCTGACCAAACAATAAAGTGAAAGTCCCTCTCGTGGGGGACCTTTGCCATGTTTTGCTACTCTTGCCAAACGCCGTAGGACAGTGATTTGTTTTGGCTGCTCAGCCATTTTTAAAATATAATAAATGCAGCGAAGATTACCATATTGTCCTTTGCCTTTATGTGCAATCTGTGAACCATAAGGGGTACGCAAATAAATCCACCGAGACAATTTTTTTGTTTATTTTAATTGTCCTTGATTTTTCTTACTTGGAATTGTTCTGGTTGCCTTCTGGAGAAGTCAATTTCATAGTTCAGAGCATGGAGTTAAAAGTCTGTTCTATGTATGATTGTAATTTGCATATTCATTGAACTCCAAGCTCACTGAAAATAATTATCACTAACCAAGAAATTCACATCACTTCTCATGGAAAAGTTTAATTGCCACGAATCCATATCCCTCCATTTCCTATTCTTCTTCTACTTTTTCTCCTCCAATTCTCATCCCTCCAGTTGATCTCTTCAGCTTACAATCTTCCAAACAAGTACGATCAATTGTGGATCAAACCAAGACGTGACCAGCAGTCGTCGGAGCTTCGTCGGAGACAAAAACTTGGGTTCCGTCTCTTTCACAAAGCAGAGAAGCAGCTCTGTCAAAAACACCATCCAGTCTCAGAACAGCAACACAACAACTCTGTACAACACAGCAAGAGTTTTCAGAGAACAATCTTCATATGCCTTTGTCGTCAATGATGTTGATAATAGTTCTAATTACCTGGTACGCCTCCATTTCTTGGCTTTCGCTTCCTCAGTTGATCTGTCCACAGCAGTTTTTGATGTTTCAGCTTCTGGGTTCTTGTTGTTGCATAATTTCACTGCCAAAAGGAACAAAAACTCTCCTCTAGTAAAGGAATTCTATCTCCCAATGGACACCAACAACAAGAAGTTTAGAATATACTTCACACCTAAAGAAACATCTTTCGCATATGTGAATGCCATAGAAGCTTTCCCAGCCCCTCCTGTGATTTTCAGCCTTAGCGAAGCTACAAGAGTTGGGCAAGGCAGGGTCACAAAACTGGGCCATCTTCAGTTTTGCAAACGGTTTACAGGATCAATGTCGGAGGTGACGAAATCGACTCGGATGACGAAAAAATAGGGAGAAAATGGGAGACAGATGATAGCTTTCTCATTACTAAAGATAACTCAAAGAGGAGTCAATTTTATTCTTCTCAGCTTTACCAGTCAGAAGACGGCCAATATATTGCCCCAGCTGTGGTCTACAGAACTGCTAGAGAAATGAATGTAGACACTTCTGGGGGAACCAATACAACATGGGGTTTTAGTGTAAATAAGTCTGCAGGGCATTTTGTGAGGTTTCACTTCTGTAACATTATAAGTGTCTCGCTCAATGTTATATCATTCAATCTCTACATAAATGGCAACTTTAGCAAGGAGATCAATCCATATGACTTCGTCTACCAATTGGCTGCTCCCTTTCACTATGATTTTTCGGTTGGTTCCGATGAGTCAAGCGTGATGAACATTGGTATAGGCCTTTCAAACAACCCCATGGACAAAAATGCCTTTCTAAATGGGCTCGAAATTTTGGAGATAAAGGAAGGTTTGGCTTCAACTCCTATAGAGAAAGAGGTGGCAGGTGATAGAAAGATAAAGACTCCTGTTGTGATTGGTTCAGCTCTAGGGGCTTTTGCTATTCTCTCCATTTTGGCAGTGGGGTTATTCTTGTTTTTGAGATGGAGGAAGACGAAACCCATTGAAAACTCAAGCTGGGGACAAGTGCCTCCCTACGTAGAAGGGAGTTCTCACAGCAGAGTCACCGATCCTACCATTAATGGCTCTCCTCTTCCTAACCTACACTTGGGGCTGAAGATCCCTTTTGCCGAAATTCAGCTAGCAACAAAGGACTTCAACCCCAAGCTGATAATTGGAAGGGGCGGTTTTGGTAATGTTACAAACGGATACTTGTGAATGGCACAATAGCGGCTGTGAAGAGAAGTGCCCCGGTCAGGCTAAGGCCTTCCTGAGTTCCAAACGGAGATCATGGTCCTCTCCAAAATCCGCCACCGACATCTTGTGTCCTTGATTGGGTACTGCGATGAGAGATCAGAGATGATCTTGGTCTACGAGTTTATGGAAAAGAGGACTTTAAGAGACCACCATTACAATCCAGACTTGCCTCGTTTGTCATGCAAACAAAGGCTTGAAATCTGTATAGGAGCAGCCAATGGTCTTCACTACCTGCACAAAGGCTGATCGGGTGGAACCATTCACAGAGATGTCAAGTCCACAAACATCTTGCTTGATCGAAACCACGTGGCCAAGGTAGCGGATTTCGGCCTCTCCAAATCAGGCCCGCATGACGAGTTTGAAACTCATGTAAGGGCCAATGTGAAAGGCACTTTTGGATATCTTGATCCTGAGTACTTCAGAACCCAACAGTTGACCAAGAAATCCGATGTTTACTCATTCAGGGTTGTCCTTCTTGAGGTCTTATGCGCAAGACCGGCCACAGACAACTTGCTTCCGGGGGAACAAATGAACTTTGCCGAGTGGGCAATGAAGTGCAAGAACAAAGGCCTGCTTGAAAAGATTGTTGATCCTTCAATAAAGGGTCAAATAAACTCCAATTCTCTGATAAAGTTTAGTGAAATTGCAGAGAAGTGTTTGCAAGAAAATAGTGGCGATAGGCCTGCAATGACCGATGTGATTTGGGACTTGAAGTACGCCTTGCAGCTTCAGCAAACTCGGGTGCCAATAGAGCCTTACGAGGACAGCACAGCCAATGCCTCGTCGGCGTTGCTACAGCCTCATGTTGAGCGCTTACCTTCGCTTAGCACGACTGTTGATAATGACAGAGATGATGAGTATATTCTGAGTAGCGCTTTCTCCGAGGTGAGTGCGAGCGAAGTGTTTTAACAGCTAAGAGCTGTTGGTGCAAGATAAGCCTAGTTTGTGTGTTGTGAGGTATGCACTTACTAGCCTTGCTTATGTGTATTTGCTCATTCCCATTCTAGGATTGGAACTGCTTTGTAAAAACTTGGAAAGTCGAAACTCTGTTTTGCTCATGCTAGTCGAAATTGTTGATCTGTAACATGTTCTTAGAATCTCTGTTGTGCTCTTTTACAAATTAAATCGCGGTTTGGAACATGTTCAGTTGATTCAACATTTAACTTGGGGAAAGAAGAGAAAGAGACAGCTACCATCCAACCTGGTGAATGTTTTTGAACGTTAAATCTGTTAAATCTCTCAGGTTGAAATAAATTTAAAATGGAAAAAATTACAAAATTAAAGGTATTTGGTATATTTCTAATAATTAAAAAACAATGTCTTATTGGTATGGTATTTTTTACTACATCTTACCATAAAATTCTAAAAAAATGAAAAAATTTTGTTGATACCAAGCATATTTTTAACTAGTGTTAGTGTTTTATTATAAACCGTTGAAAAAACCACAACTAATAAAAAATAAGTCTTGTTTGTATGTCTCATATTATAAGATCTAACCCCTCTATCAATATGTGATACTTAGTGCCACCAGTGTCCTAGTGCACTATTCAAATTGCTGGCTTTTTTTTTCCTATAAGCATGCAATGTTGACTCTTTTATCTTTCGAGGTTTTAGAACATGTTTGACA
>CAMOHE010048953.1:0-68701 GCA_946598075.1 Artocarpus hirsutus | reverse complement strand
TACAGTAGGCATACTAGAAAAAATATCTACAGAAGAATTTGAAGAGCTGAAATTAAATTGAGATAATGAAACAGGAAATTTGAAGGGAATTGACTTGAGAAGTTGGATCCGTGACTTGTCAAAAACATATAGATCCCTTTTAAGATGACCTTCTAGAAGTATGGCTTGAGTGTCGCTGCGTATTATTTTTCCAACACTAAGATGAAACTCAAAATGTACTCGATTGTCTAAGACAAATTTGGATACACTTAACAAATTTTTTGTGATTTTAGGAACATATAAATGTTGTTGTTAAGACAGTTTTAGAACGTAATAAAAGGAGATAAGAACTAAGAATAGCCAACATGTTTGATATGTAAACCCTTACCATCTCCCATATGAACTTGATCAGGACCTGTGAACTCTCTCTTAGTTAACAGATTTGTGGAATCAGCTATGAGATGGTTGGTTGCCCTTGAATCTGGATACCAATTAGAATTTATATTGTTACTAGGATACCATGTTGAATCATACACACTTTTTGGTGTAGTAAGCATTCCAATCATTGAGTCTGAATACTATTGGTCAACAATGTTACACTATGGTCTGCCACTTTGAAAACGAGGTTCTATATTAAACTAAGAAGAACCAAGACCAGTCAAAGAATGTTCAAGATGAAGTAACAATGTAGGACCACATGTCTTATTTTGCCATAGACTTGGCACTACACTTTGTTGGTTTTCCACGGGTTTTGACCTCCTGAATGTTTGCCAGAACCATGACACCTTGACATAGGTAAACCTCAAAAAGAACCTCCTTGATCAGAAAACTAGGAGTCTTGAAAGAGGAATTTGTATTGTCCAGAAAATTATTTCTTTGAACCAAAGAAAGGAGATTGTCAAGAGTTGGCAAAGTGAGCAAGATTTGCAATAAAACTGGTAGAATTAAGTTCTTTAAAATTCTTTTCAATTCGTGCTTCCTGAGCTAACAACAATGATTCAATTTCTTCTACTGTAAACGGTTCTATCCTTAAGTTAATTTAAATTACAAAAGCTTCATATTCAGGAGAAAGGCTATCAAGAATTAAATCAACATGATCTTTTGTTGTTAGTCTATGACTAACACGTGCCAACATGTCTAGTACAGTATCAAACTTGTAAAAAAAATTCATTCATGCTCAAAGACCCTTTCTTTAGGGTTTGAAGCTGAGTTTTGAATTGTATTACATTTGCATGAATTTGAGAGGCGAAGTAGACCTTCAAAGTGCTCTAGACCTATGACGAAGAATCGCAATTGACTACCTGAATAAGAGCACCTTCACTAATCAGATACGAGTAGCCAGGATAAGATCAATTGTTCATGTTGCTCCTAATCCTAAAATTTAGGATTAACCTTCTTGGTGAGCCGATCTTGATTTGAAAGAAACTTCAAAGTTGGTGAAACCGATTCAGAGAGAAAATCTTGGAGTCGATGCCCTCTGATTGTAGGAAAAACTTGTTTCCTCTAAACAAGAAAATTATTCTTATCCAATTTTAAAGAGATTAGACGAGGAAAAGAAATTGGAACAAATCATGTTGAAGAACCTATGCATGAGCTTGAGCTTCCATCAATGGTGGTTTCCAATGACCATTCTGGTGTTGGAATCGTCGGTTGTGATCCTATATTAGCTTTAAAGAAGAAAGCAAGAAGATGAAGTCTTTAGAGAACTTTTGGTGAAAAAGATCTGATCTATTCTGGTTTCATTCATTGTGTAAAACTGTTATATTGGGACAGATTAAATACTTACTTAACTAACTAAATAATTTGTCTCAGCTACCACTAGACTACTGACACATATACAAAGTTGTTACACCTACTAACTGACTTTGGTTATTCTGTTATTACTCCTAACAAAGTATGAGCATATAGAAAGCATATTTTTACGAGCATGAGTGCTAATTATTTTTAAAATTGAATCATGTATAAATATGATTATTGTGACGACTCGCCTTTTCGACCATCACTAAACTTACTTAAAACCTCGTTACTAGTACAGTAATCTTACTTACTTAGTAAGAAAATACTAAATTACAAAAATTTTTCTTTATACATTTAACATTGATTAGAACGTACTTGGAAACTGTCGCGACCTTCGTTGCCATTTTTGTTGAGACTTTGCTCAACCTTTGTCTTTAAAACCATTTCAAACTGTTTCTTAAAACTGAATAAGAAACATTTACTAAACATAGCTTAAAACATCACTTCATAATTTTATAACACAATTCGTACAATGTATCTAAAAACCTTTAAAAACATTTCTTAAAACTCTTATTTTCTGAAAAACCTTGGAAACACTACATTAAATAGTGTAAAACCTTTTCTTTGCGTAGCGGAAGCAAACTGTAGTGATATCCATTCCCACATCTTGCATCTGCCCTTCCGCAGCACCCAACTTCTCTAACGGGCCCTACTGGTCACCCATATATTACCTACAGCATGAACAACTTTTTTTATGAGCTTACGCTCAGTAAGTTCAAACATAAACTCACAAAGTGTTTAAACATACTTTAAAAACTTTTATCATAAAAGCCTTTTTCTTAAAACGTTCCTCATAAACGTTCTTCATAAGTACTTTTCATAAAACGTTTCTAAAACGTTCCTCATAAATGTTTTCATAAACACATTTGAAACATTTATAAAACGTTTCTCATAAACGTTTTCATAACATTTAACATCAATCCTTAGAATGCATTTCATAAAGCATCCTTTATAAACCTTTTCTTAAAAACATGAAAATGTTTTTCCATAAACATTTATCATAAAACATTCCTCAGAATGTTTTTCATAACATACAAATGTTTCATAAACATTTAACATAAATATTCACAATATATTTTCCATAAACATTTAACGTAAAACTTTATAATAAGGAATACAAGCAATTCATAATGCATGATTCCAATTATGCTCGATTATGTACTTCCAATTATGAGCATTTTATGAATACTCTTTTCTTACTTTAACTTACTACCTTCATTCCTTAACTTTCTTTATCTTTTATTCACTTTCCTTACCTTACTTTAGTGTTGGTACCAACTCATTAATCATGAGATCATTAACATGATGTTTCCCTTGCGGAGGACTTAAGACCATCAATCACGTGGTCAAGTACCTCACATCTTAGAGGTTAACTTTAACTTTACGTTCATTACCTCATAACACAGAGGCTGGTATGACACTTTTCTTTTTATCCTTACTTTACCTTCTTATTATCTTTTGTGAGCATGTCAAATGCAGTCACATCATATGCAAACACACTTGCAATTTATACTTGTATTGTAAAATTTATTGCACAACAAATGCAACTTAATGCATAATAAATGCAACTCATTACGTAACAAATGCGTCATGTAATGCAACCACCTTTTACAAGTCATAACATGTACTCTAACATTTATTGCATAACCTATGCAATATGTAATGCAATCACATTTTGCAAATCACAACTTTTATTTCAAAACTTAACTGAAAGCATAACAAATGCATTGTAAAGCTTATATCTTTAATTATAAAATATTATGCATTATCAAAAATGCAAAACATACATTAAATACTTTGGAATCATAACTTGAACTTTTAAACTCGTTACGCATATCAATATGCCCTAGACTTTAAACATAGTATTTGCAAATTCATTGCAAACCACTCTTTGAATCTTTAAAACCTTTGCATAATAATATGCAAACATACTTTAAAAACAACTTGCATAATACTTGCAAGCTCATTTATAACATATAACAAAAAGATTTAAACATCATTTACTTCATGCTGTAGGTGAGGTCTAAACTTACCAGTCTATGCTCTAGCGTTCTCTATTCCTTTCTTGTCTCATTCATTTCTCGTTCCTTTTCCTTTCATTAGTCGGCTCTTGTGTCCTGATCATACGACAGCCGACTCATTAATAATATTCCTTTTTATCAATCCACTCAATTAATAATAAATCATAAACATTAAACATTCTTTCCCTTTTTCATAACTCGGTATACCATCGGTTTACCCTTTCCTTTCCTTAATTTTGTAACCCACCGGGTTACCTCATGTTTACTTAAACATCCCTAGTTAAATCTCTCGTCACACATGACGGTCATGTTACTCAACGTAATACGAAACATTTTTTTCTAGTAACGTTATGCTAAATCGGAGTGTCCGGCTCCATTCTAGCAATTTTTGTAAAAATGATGATTTTGCCCTTGGCTGGTTTTTCGTCTATTTTGTGACTTGACCAAACTCATAACTTAACTTAACATTCCCTTACATACATAATATGAAAAAATCACTACTAAGAAACATTTTCCAACATCGGGCGTTTTGGGTCCATTTTGGCCATTTTTCATAAAATGACCATTTTGCCTTTGGTGTCATTTTCCTTCATTCTTTCCTTAACTGAACTTTAAATCCTCAAAACTGAGCATCTATCACAATGCATTTAAATACAGTACATACTATATGCGAGATTGCCACTTACTTAGACTCCGAGCTACGCGGGTCCGGTTATACCTCGCTGTATCAACAGTATATGAAGCATCCTCTGCAGTGCTCCTCAAGCTACCATAAATGGCTAGGAGTGCTTTCTGGAGATCATACATTCTTTAACATATCATTCTGGACTCCAATAATGCAGTTTGAATCGCCTCGATCCGCTTGCAGTCGGTACCAGATGATTTACACAGGAGTGGAATTAGCTCAAACGGAGGACACCGTTGCGTTTAGAGCATCGAAATGAGTCAGGAGGCAGTCTCAAATCGTCGATCGGAGGTCCGAATCGTAAAATCCTAATTTAGCCTTTGACCGGCCGTTGACTGGCGGCAACTGGCCTTGTTTGTGGTTGAGCTTAAGCCTACCCCCCCTAAATCGACCCTCCTGAGTCCATTGGTGGGGTCAATTTCACTCAATTTGGCCTCCAACCATGCAAATCAGGCACAGGTTCGTCAGCCCAAAACGATGGCTCCGATCACCATTCTTTAGCGAAGATGCCGTAAAATTGGGTTGGGGAAAATGTTCCCTGTCCCTCTCTGAGCAATTCCCCCATGGTGGGGCTGCTCAACACCGCGTGCAAAGGGTGGCCCGAAGCACCCCACAGCGGTGCGCCTAGGCGGAGGTCGTTCTCCGCCCTCCCGTGGCAATTGCTTGCAATTGAAACTTCAAAAAGCTTTGTCGTAGGCCTCTGAACATTTCCTCCTAATCAATTTGGGGCAATGAGGCTGAGAATGGCGACGACGGTGGTGGTCCACGGCGACGAAAACGGAGTACATGGAACTTCAATTAGCCGACGTTGGAACGTGCAATTGGTGTGGGGCTTTTGATCCCTGGCCCCCTCTGAGTCGTTTGGCACCAACGGTGTGCCTCACTGCCGCCGTAATCGGCGGTTCCCATGGTGGTGTCATGACGGAGCTAGGGCAACTCCAACGAAGCCCTTCTAGCTGGAATTGAGCTGGAAATGGGTACCATCTTGTTCCTCTCATCACCCTGAGTCCATAGAGACCAAAATCATCTCGATTGGTGGTCGGACGGAAGAGAAATGAGCTTGGCAAAATTGGGTCTCAACGCCACTTTGGGTGGCGCGTGAGCCCTCCTCTGGTGGCCTTTTGGGCTGCTCGGCACACCGTTGAGCTCAGCTCGTTGAGATCTTTCCAACGGTGTGGGAGGTGTCGAAAACGGAGCTCAAATTCTCAAACTCATTTTTGTGTGAGGAGAGAGAATGTGAGGAGAGAGAAAGTGCGAGTTTATCCAAATTTTTCCTTTTTTTTCTTTTTACTTTTATATAAAAAAGTGTAATCTACACTTTTTACACAGTCTAATTCTGTACTGTGTGACTTTACAACAGTCTAATTCTTACACTGCATTACTTTTACAGTGTAATTTTCATACTGCATAATTTCATCAGTGTATTCTCCTTACACTGTATTATTCTAATACCGTATAATTTTCAGGTTATTATACAGTACTTTTCCTTAAATCATGTTTTTCGTCTAAATATAATCCTTAATTTAATGCATTTTTAATGCACTAAAATTCCCGGTCGTTGCAGTTATATTCATTGAATATGACATTTGAATTATTAATGCATGATCTAACATGTTTTTAAAAGTCTAATTGCAATTAAAAGCCTAGTTTCTTGGTGAAAAAGGATTGGTATGCTAAATGGTTACAGATTGATGGGAAAGTGTTTTTTTTTATTTTAAATGCATGTTAAACTGATTGTTTCGCTTATTTATTCATTTGAAATGGTTAGATTTTATTATAATTGAAAGTATGTAAAATGGTACAATTTGATTAGTGTGCTGACTAGGTTATAAAAACTCAAGTTGTACTTGTTTTTTCTTGAATATAAGCTCCAATATCTTACTTAGCATCCTTTCCTTATGTAAAAACCTTGAAAAAAAATGACAAAAGCTCCTAAACAACCTCCTCTATCCTCTCATCTTTTTTGAACAAGTCAAATGAATTAGAAGCTTCAATTTTGCTTCTTTCTTTTTCCAACAACCCTAAAATATCTAACACTCTCTCCACTTCATTTTCTCCATTTTTTAAGTCCTCAAGCTCATAAAAACTAAAACAAGACCATAAAAATTCAGTTTACATAAAACTAGCCAGGTTCTCATCCTTTTAAGTTTGAAAAATAGTGGATTTTGAGTTTTCTAATACCCTTAGAGCTAAACCCTTATAAGGTATTTCATTTTTATATAATTTTATGATATTAATAGTGTTTTGATATAATTTTAAAGTTAGTTATTTGTTTATGACAATAATGAGCCGTTTGATATTGTTTTTAAAATATGTGAAAACCTTTTTATTTTGAAAAATAAATTTTTTTGAGAATTATACTAAAAATGTTTTTAAAATTTTTACCTCAAAAAAAGGTAGGAAAACATTCCTAAAAATGTTAAAGAACAAAAACAAAAACATGTAAAAGTCTCTTAAGTCCTCATAGGTCCCGTTTTTTTCCCCAAAAGGGTTTCGTCCGTGTCGTTTCGTTCCCTTTTCCTATTCCTCCTTCTTCTTCTTCTTCTTCTTTTTTTTTTTTTTTTTTTTTTGGGCGTGGTTTATGCTCTTTATTCGTTCAATGCGTCTTCAGCTCCCACACTTGAACGCTTTGTGAAGTTGCTCCTCGGTCTTCCCTCTCCCCCATCCCCTCTCATCCGAGGAGAAAGAAAGCCACAGCCCATCTCAGAGACACAACGGCGCCTATAGCTCGCCGCCCAGCTCAGAGATACAGTCTCATCCATCACAAGATCGAACTGCGACGAACCTTGTGAGTTTTTAATTATTGTTCCTGCTCATTTTGGATTGACAGATTTGTTGAATAAATTATTGCTAGTTGAGGTTTGGTTGTTCAAAGTTTTAAATTTACCTATTCTGCAAGTTTTCGGTGTTAATTACACCCAAACCCAACAACTTACAAACCCCCAGTTTTTGCTCCCACTGGTCTCGCCCGAAACAAGCCCAGACATGCCTTCTACTCAGAGATGGGATCCATTGAACTACTTTCATTTTCACCATATCTAACACAGCCCGGATCCTTACAAAAGCCTAATAAGGAAGACCAAAACATTGCCTAAATTCCCAACCCCAAAAATCACTCTACAAAAATCTCAAAAAACCAAGATTACATTACATTTTCTTATATTGAGACAATCACAACCACACCCACTTTTGCAATAACTCATGGTGAAACCACCATAAATTAAACAACCCCAGATCTAAATACACTCTTTCATTTATTTCTTTTCTGTTTTACGGACATGTCGTTGCTGCGCTTTGTGTTGCCCCTTTAACTTTTTACTTCGAAAGGTCATCATGTATATGTTCTTTTTCATAATATATCCAAATAAGTTAAGTTTTGCCTTTTATGGCTTTCTTTTTGGTTTAATTTGTTTCGTGTCAAAAAGTACATTTTTTTTGATGATATATAGATCGTGGGTTTTCTTGCAAGATAATATTGGCAATATGGTTTTTGTATAGGTCATAAAAAGAAGTTTGGTTGGCTGGTTTGGTTCTGGCTTTTTGTCAATTCCTCCAGGTAAGCTGTGTTTGGTTTTATTTTTATTCTTTTTATTTTTTTTAACCTTTTTTTTGTTAGTTATCATTTATTTGGTACGTGATTTGGTAGTAACAATTCCAAAAACCAGAAAAAAAGGAGAAAAATTCTTCATGTTCAAATTCTGAACTTTCTTCTAATGTGATCTCAGATATATACATATATGTGTGTGTTGTGTGTGTGTGGTTTATCTTATCAAGGACTCCAGTCTATCTTCTTTGTTTTACGGGTGTTATTTCAGACCCTCTAATTCCCTGATCATAAAACCAGTACTTTTTATGAAGCAAGTAATAGGGTGTTTGGCAATCTTACTTTCAACCAATACTTTTGGTTGCTATAGTATAAAGCTCTCATATGTTACAGTGTCAAGAAAAAGTGTGCAATAACGTAAAGCTCTCATGTACTATAGTGTTTTTAACCAACATTGGTTCATACCAATGTTCCCAAACACTTTATAATTAATGCTGACAGATTTTATTATCTGGAAATTTATTTACTCTTCTCCTGATATAAAGACGGATACGTCACATTTGCTTCGTAAATGTAAAAAAATAAGTAATACAAAAATATAGCAAGAAAGTTACAATAATATATGTGGGACAAAAAGGAGGTATGCCTGAGATAACCGTGGATCATACCTCTAGGTGATTAGGTGGAATTGATTGTCTTGAACTAATCATGTCAGCCAATGTCATGTAAAGAGCTTTTTATGATGAATAACATTAGGATTTATGAATAATGTTGAATACTAACGTTAGTAGGAAGTAAGTCGTATAATATGAGAGCATAAATAAGTCTCACCTTTTATTAGTTATGGACAATGCGTTAAAATATTTTTCCTTTCATGATCGTTTTTCCCTTTCAACTTAAAAAAAGTTAAAATAGTGGCAGGAATCAACTCATTAAACTAGCGATGGTGACTAAAGATATGTGTTGTTTTTCATTCGGCATTATTACTGCTTATTAATAGTCCTTTAGTTCATGAGTTTGAATGAAAAAACTTGAACAAAAATCTCAACTATATCAAAGACATTTAGAACAGTAGATTCCTTATTTTATGGTCCACCAGCTTAGGGACTACATCTTCAGCCTTCCTTCTAAGATTATTTCACTAAATTTGCCAACTTACTTTTGTCCAGTTTGTCTGGTTTTTCACTTGTCTTGATTAGTTGAATTTTACTTGTGTGCATATGCAGGATAACATGCACTCTAGGATTGTTCTGTTATAGTGTTCGTGACACCATAGCTACATATGCAACGAACTTCCTCAGCTTAGTTCTCATAATCACTTTTGCCTTCTCCATCGTACCGGGTAATCAAGACATTTATTAATTACAATTTTTTAGTAAATTTCTTCAACTTTTTGTAATTGCGAAAGTAATTTATTTATCCATCACCAATGTATAAGTTAGAACGTGTCTTAGTTTTCGACCAAAACACTCCATTTTGTTTTGAAACGAGCGTTTTGGTCGATAATAGTGTAAAAAGCTTTTTTCCCCTCTGCCTTCCTCACTACGCCAGCCGTTTCACTACCTCCCCCATCTTACTTTTTTGTTGCATGTACTTTTTTCTGCTATTTCTCCAATCAATTTTCTTCTTCTACTGATCAGTTCTTGTGCCATGAGCTCTTAGTTTTTCTGGCACTATTTTCTTATTGTTTTGTGGAAATTTTGTGTTTTGTTCAGGTTTGCACTTCTTTCTTCTTTTATATTGTTCTATTATTTTTTGTTTTGGGTTTGGATTGTTGCTTTCAGGTTTGGATTTTTTTTGGTCATGGTAGTAGAAAATATTTGGAATTTTAAAACCTAAATCAAAACACAAAAAGTGATCAAACCGCTCGTCTCATCTGCTCCTCTTCCCTAAACTACAAGATCCAAATCTCTAATAAAATTGCAGGTTGGTGATCTCAAATTCTTAAATGCTCAATCTGTCTCTTTCTAGAAGGCTTTCTCTGCTTTTTTCCCCTCTTTCATGCAAGGAGAGAGCCATTCATGTAAAAAAAGATGAGGGAATTATAAAGTGACAATATTAACTGATGTTATAGTTGCAATGCTTTGAGGAGGGCGCCAGCTTGGCGGAGGACATCGCTGGGGTAAAGGTCTAGGTCAGTTTGAGGTTGAGGGGTCACACGTCCAAACGAGGAAGGAAGTTTCATATCTTCAAATTAAAGAGAATGAAGAGCCATAAGCTCTGGAATTTGCCTTGTCTAGTTCTGGGTAAAATTTTTGCCGTTCTATTAAATTTATTCCATTCTGGGTTAATCTGTTCTATCTCCATAATACTTGCTGATGTGGTTTTAGGTGTTAAAATTTGTGCACTGCATGTTATATTCACATGCATGGAAGACTTTGACTCTGCTAAGAGAGTCTTCCGTTTGATTTTTTTTTTTGGCTAGGCATTTGTTGAGTTTGTGTTAAAGGACTACTGCTGATTTTTGACTTTTATGTGGGTGCTCTCATGGCTATGGGTAGTTGGGTATATCAATACTAATGATTTACTGTTAGCAACTGAGACGCCATGCAGGAGAAGAGAGCCTAAGGCTTTAGAAACGCCTTTGATTATATATAATTGGCTTATATGAGGAGCTCACCTCAAATTTCGTTTTCGCCTCCTTTTAGTTCTCATTTTTTCTCAAAACCGACATAATGTAGAGAAGGAAAGTCATTAAGCATTATGGTGCCAAACAAAATACAGTTAATAGTACAACCCTTGGAGAAAATTAATTTAAAGTGAAATTAATTTATATTTTTTGTCATCAACTGGAGGAAAAAGTTTTTCAAATGTGGTTTGATGGCTTTTGTGTGTCTTTTTTATTTTTTTGCGTGGAGGGTGGGGTTGAGGTTTGGGATTTATGATAGATGATATTTCCTTTTTGTAATTGGGGCTATGGCTAACTCTTGTGCTCTGTTGTTGAAAATATTGTTGACAGATTGTTGCGTTTATTTATTTCTTCTTTGTCACATTGTTTTGTTTACATTTATTGCAGTTGTGAACGAATTGATCTTTTTTTTTTTTGGGAAGATCCAATCTTAATGTTATGTTGGTTCTTTTGGGTCTTGTTTGTGCGACCTATCAGATTGGTTGTATTCTTTTAAATTAGCTAGATAGTCGATATTTGTCTATGTTAACCATTTGAATTGGTAATTACATCTTTTAGGGTAACCAATTGCTTTGCAGATGTCATCATTTCTTTGTATCAAATTTTGCAAATCATTCTTACACTAATTTGAACAATCACTTTTTAAAGACCAATCACTTTTTAAAGGAGTTTATCTTTTTTATATATTATTGGAATGCTAGATAAACAATATTTGTACTCAGTTTCTTAGCTGTTGAGCTGGTTCTTTTTTGATATTAGAGCATATAGTTAACTTTTTTGTCATGTTTTTGCTATCTAAGCTTTTGTGTTTCAAAGTATTTTTAATATCACTTGTTGGGACTTGAAGCTTCTTTTCTATCGTGTGGACAAAAAAATAAGGAAGACAGTTATTGATGCATTTGCAAATGCTTATTAGCCTTTCTTGTAACCTTTAATTTGTATGCGTACACCAATAAAGTACCTTCTTTTTGGAGGAAATAAAGTACTTTTATCGTAGCAAATTTCTTTTATCAATGTCAAGGGAACAAGATCGCTTGGCATTGCAGGAAGCTTACATGTAATAATGACATGTGTTGTCAAGGCTAACATACATCCTTTGTGTTTTTTTCCTTTTTATCTTTTAATTAAGTCTGATCATCAATGTTAAATCTGGTTTGCTTCCTTTGTCCTTCGTCTAAGAGTGCTTCAAGCATGTTTGTCTAATAGTTAGAGCAAATAAATGAAATGAGCACTACTACGGAGTCTCACACGTGCAAAGCACTTTATTCTAACCAGTTAAGTAAAAAATCAGGTTTGTGTAATGTTTGATTCTCATGTTTTTAGTTGTTTTCTAAGATTATTTATAGCAAGAATGAGTTGAAATGCATGTTTACGTTTGTACTCTATGTTTAATTATGTTTCAATAATACAATATGTTCTTTGGCCAAAAGTGTGCATTGTGGCGATTTTTATATTCTGCCCATTTTGTGTCCGAATTAATGCAAAACCATTATAATATGAACTTTTAACCCATATCAATGAGTTTGGTTTATAAGAAATTGAATGATATATGATTTTATGATGTTTGGCCTATGGCACATCTTATCTTCTAAGAGGATTGATCTTTTCACTTAACGCAAATTGGACTTGAGTTAAGTAGAAATTACCAATTATTGCATTGCAAGAACCATGTAATTTGTTATGTTTTAAGATGCATTGATTGGAATGTTGTTATTTGGGAATGATATAGATTGTTGAATTGTTAGACATATATGCCTTAAGGAGTAAAAATATAATATATTTTTGGAGGTATTTTTATCAATAAAGAATATATTTATTATTCATATATCAAATTTTTGTTTTTTTTTACGTTCATATTTGTTGAATGTATGATAAGCAAAGAAGAGTGTGAAACTGTCGGTTTAAGCCTTTAGAATCAAGCATATGATAGATAGATTATATGGAATGCATAATTCTAAAGGTAATGGTCTAAATTATAAGATCTACAATCGAGAGAATAAAGTTATGCGCTTTGTTCATGTAAATATTGTTTTGTTGTTTATATCCTTAACGGGAGATGATTTGTCTTGGTCATCAGATGTGGACTCCACGAATAGAAACATTGGTGCATTGTCATAGATGACGATGTATTGAATCAAGACATAAAGTGTAATTGATTTAGATTAATAATTCTGTCTTGACAAATCAATTTACTTTAGACAATCGTATATATTGTATCTTAATCCTGTAATGAATAATGGACACGTTGTCTTGACTTATGTCTTTTAATGTACCAAAAGAAAACATCTATATTTTATAATAGTACGCATATCGGTACGTTGGAGATATGACTCTTGATAGCGCAGACCTGTTATTTATAGATACAGAATTCATAGCTTCTTTTTAGGAGTTGATGATATCTTTTTTTATGCGTTATCCTATAATTGAAAGATTGGAGCGCTCAATCATTTAGATACATAGGTGCAACCAAATGGTATACTGTACTTGGATTGTCAGTTTTCTAATAGTGAGATAGTCGAATATGAGAGAAAAATAATGGGAAGGTAAGATAGAATTTATCCTTAAGTCGATTATGGATATCCTATGATGATACAATACATCATTATTACAATATATCATAGAGACTTAGCTATTTGGGTTTCGTAATTTTATATAGTTCGAGAGTGCAGCTCTATTATGAACATATATCTAAGATATTGGGTTTCATAATTATTGAAAGCTTGAACTATATAGGTCTATCAGGTCCTATTTGTTAGTTCATAATAAATTCTATAATGATACGACGTACTTTTTCAATAAATTGGTGACTTATATTAAAATTATTAGATTGGTTGAAATTTGATATTTTCAAATAATTTATGCATGTTTATCGGTTAAATTAATTTTGTGAAAATTAATTTAAGATAAGCTTGTTGAATTATCTAGAATATTTATTTTCCTAGAGATTATCTAGATATGGTTGTTTTAATCTGATAACTTATTTATTGGGTTATTGTCACGCCTCGAAGAATGGGAAGTGACGTGCCAGGTTGATTAAGTTAAATTAAAGAAAATTTAATTAAAACACTAAGTTAAGGAATTTGCTTAATTAAGAGATAATGATATTTTAAAATTCATTTTGAAAGAATAATTGAAATAATTAAACAAGTAAGATAAAAATAAAACTGAAATAAAATAATAGAGAAAGAGAAAGGGTAAGTGTTGGGTTCCACTGACTCATAACTTGTGCACATACATAGTAGCGACAATATTAAATTGCAACCATAGTCTAAAATAAAAGTGAAAGTTAAAGTCATACATGCCTTGATTATGTTATAATACAAATCACCTACTAGGTTCTTTTTCTACTCGTAGGTCTGGTTAACGGATTCTTCTTCGATCTTAAGTTGAAATCCATCTAGAGGGAGAAAGATTTTAAAACAAATAAAAGGTGAACGAAAGGCTCAGTAAGATAACGCTTTTGAAACATTTAAATTTAAAAGGAAAATTTCATTATTTAGAAAATAGACTTTAAATAAATGAATAAATAAATTCAACAAAATTAATCTTACCAAATCCGAATATTGGTCGACTAGAAAGAATATCATTTTTCTTTTTCTAGGCAAACCATATATGTAATACCGTAGTGGCCTAGCTGGGTTTTGGGATTGCCTCCAAGGTCGCACGTTACACGATCCAATATCTGATATGGCATCATGCCCATATATGTATATATCTTTTTATAATCATTAAAATTTCATTTACTAAGTGTTCCATTTACATTTATTATGAGGTTTATTATAAAAATCACCTCAATCTACCGTTCATGAAATCAGTTGATACAATCCATTTTTTTCAATTGATTATTGAAAACATTTTGATAAGAGTCCTTTTTGAGGCTAAAAACTTTTAAAGATGAGGCTACCAAGAAGAGGGGGTAGAAGTCCTACCTCAATACTCGTGCCGGTGTTCCACATTGTAATCTCGGTCCATTATACGTTAGCTTCGTGGAACCATGAACAACCTTAAATGTATAAGTTGCGTCTATCAGTATCTAACTTGAGATATTATATGTTACTAAATTATATCATGGTGTCCTAGTATGTTATTTAAATTTATAAAATCATTTTACAAAGTCAAAATCTCAATCAGGGTTTAAAACGGTGAAAACAAGTGAAAAATAACAAAATTTTACTATGCTCGGTCGGTTTGTCGGAAAACTAAGTCTGATCGGCCGAACTTTTTCAAGTTCAGCCTACCGGTCGTATGTCAAACTCATGAATCCAGCCTGCTGAACATAAAGTTTCGCCTGCCGAAGTAGAAAATTTCAGAATTTTCTAAGCACGGGTTCTCGGCCTCTAGAGCCCAAATCTTCATTTTAACCTGTTTTTTTCAGTTCTCAAGCATGGGAATCATACTTAGATGATAGGAAAATATCATAAAACACTTTTGAACTAATTTAAACAAGATTTGCACAAAGATTTTGAAAAATTTCAAAAATAGAGGAAAATAGAAAATCTTGATTCAAATCTGTTTTTGATTAAACAAAGCTTAGATTCTAGTTGTTTTAGTTCCTCTAACTTAGATCAAAGCTTTTCGAAGTTCGAATAAGCTTAGATTTCAAAATACAAAGAAAATTAAAAAATTGAAAAATTTTTGAAATTTAAAAACTAACCTTGGATTCGAGTTTCAAATCGTGTTTGGGGTTACTCAATCACGTTCTTGAGCCTTCAATTCACTAATTCGAAGCTTGGGCTTGATTTTTGATTCAAAAACTTAAGAGAAAAAGGAGAGAGGAAGAGAGGTAGAGTGAGAGAGTGAGGAAGTGAGAGAAAGAAAGAGAGAGAGATTGAGCGAGAATGAGGGAGAGAGAGAGAGAAGAGATTAAATAGAGGGAAAAATGAGCGGTTTCATTGTGCAAAAATTGTGTGCCTCCTACGGTTTTGTAAAACGGACAGTTTTGACATTTGACTAATTATTTTGTTCCAAATATTCAAAATAACAATTAAAATAATTAAGAATAATTAAAAACCATTAAAATAATCAAAATATCATTAATTTAGAAATTTCACAAAATGATCAAATTAAGTTTAAAACATTCATTATGGCACACTAATCTACTATTTTACACTCTAATAACATTTAATTAATTTCAGGGCGTTACAGTTCTTCACCCTTAAAAGAAATTTTGCTCTCGAAATTTAAAAATTGGCTAAAAAACAAAACAAATGCGTATACAACTCTCGCATATTTGATTCTAATTCCCAAGTGGTTTCATCAACCCCGTGATGCTGCCACATGACTTTTACTAATGGGATATCGCGACGACGCAAGTTGATCACCTTTCGATCAATGATCTGAATTGGCATATCTTCATATGTCGTCTCTTCTTGAATATGCACATCATGAAATTAGACTATCTTGTTCTACTCAGGCAGACACTTCCGAAGCATCGATATGTGGAACACGTTGTGAACATGAGATAGTTCAGAAGGAAGGTCGAGTCGATAAGCAACTACACTGACACGTTGGGTAATCTCGAATGGTCCAACGTACCTTGGTGCCAGTTTTTCATTTACTCCGAATCGCGTGACGCCTTTGCGAGGTGATACCTTCAAAAGAACAAAATCTCCTATTCTGAATTCCAAGGGTCGACGTCTTCTATCCATGTAACTCTTCTGTCGACTTTAAGTTACTTTCAATCGATCTCAGATTATGGTGACTTCTCATTACCATCGCGAATCTTATCTAGCCTAAGAATAACAGTTTTCCAATTACTCCAAATCGCGTGACGCCTTTATGAGGTGATATCTTCAAAAGAACAAAATCTCCTACTCCGAATTCCAAGGGTCGACGTCTTCTATTCATGTAACTCTTCTGTCGACTTTGATTTGCTTTCAATCGATCTCAGATTATGGTGACTTCTCATTACCATCGCGAATCTCATCTGGCCCAAGAATAATTTTGTCTTCCGGTTCAGCCCAACATATCGGTGACTGACACAGTCGTCCATATAGTGCTTCAAATGGTGTCATGCCAATACTCGATTGGTAGCTGTTGTTGTACGTGAACTCTACTAAATGCAAGTACCTCTTCCAATTCCCATCGAAGTCTAGCATATAGGCACGTAACATGTCATCAAGGATCTAAATAACTCACTCAGATTGTCCATTGGTCTGAGGATGAAATGTCGTGCTGAAATTCAAATCCGTACCCAAAGCCTCCTGAAAGCTTCTCCAGTACTTGGTATTAAATCTGGAGTCTCTATCGGATGTGATGGACAAAGGAACTCCGTGTAACCCCACTATGTTCTACAGATATAATTCCTCGAGAACTCTTCTCGAACAAGTCGACCTGAAAGGGATGAAATGAGCCGATTTCGTCAACTTGTCGACCACGACCCAAATTTCATTATGCCTTTGCTTCGTTCTCAGCAAACCGGTGAGAAAATTTATTATGATGTGCTTCTATTTCCACCTTGGGATAGGAAGTGGCTGAAGCTGACCTAATGACTTTTGATGCTCGGCTTTCACTTGAAGGCAAGTCGTACACTTGGCTACGTATTCCCAGACATCCTTTTACATACATCTCTACCAATATTGTTTCTTCAGATCATGATACATCTTTGTGTTCCCTTGATGAATGGCAAACTGAGACTTGTGGGTTTTATCTATTACGGCCTTCGTCACTTCTGCGATTACTGGGACTACTAGGCGCTCCCTAAAGTACAGCGATCCATCGGCACGTATCATCCATTTTTCAAATTGCTCTCCATTTTGAATCCGCGTCTAGATTCCCTGAAGGTGCTGGTCTTGCCACTGACTTTGCTTCACCATCTGAACGAGAGTTGGGGTCGTTTCCATATGATACACCAAAACTTGATCGTAGTTTTATTAGTACTACAGCCCGTACTTACTCATTGTTGCATCCCTTTTCTAATTTTCAAGGGCCAAATAAGCAAGAATCCTTAAAGACTTCCTGCTGAGCGTATCAGTGACCACATTAACTTTCTTAGGATGATACTGCGGCGCGAACTCATAATCCTCCATGTACTCCATCCGTCTTCGCTGCCTCAAGCTCAAATCCTTTCGAGTAAATAGGTACTTCAACTCTTGTGGTTAGAGAAAACCTAAAATGTCACCCCGTATAAATAACATCTCCAGATCTTTAGCGTGTGAATCACCGCTGTGAGCTCCAATTCGTGAGTAGGATAATTTCGCTCATGAGGTCGTAGCTGTCTCGATCCATACACTACCATGCGTCTGTGTTGCATTATCATGCACCCAAGTCCATGTCCTAAAGCATCCGTGTAAACTTTGTACGGCTTGTCACTGTTGGGGATAATCAATACTAGGGCTGAGGTCAATCGATTCTTCAATTCTTAAAAAGCGAGCTCACATTCTTCATCCCACTTGAACCTGACAGTCTTTCTGATCAATCTTGTCAACGATGTTGCTATTTTCGAGAAATCCTTCACAAAATTCTTGTAGTATCCTACGAGTCCTAGAAAACTACGAACTTCTGCCACATTTCTCAATCGTTTCCATTCCATTATGGCTTCAACCTTAGACAGATCTATTGAGATACCATGCTCGGAGATGATATGACCTAGAAATCTAACTTTTGTCAACCAAAACTTGCACTTTTCTTTCTTGGCGTACAACTGGTGCTCCCGCAGAGTCTGAAGTATAATCCTGAGGTGCTGCTCATGCTCCTCCCAAGTCTTAGAATAAATCAAGATATCGTCAATGAACACAATCACGAACTGATCCAAATAAGGCCTGAATATCCTGTTTATTAAATCCATGAAGGTTGTTGGAGCATTCGTCAATCCAAACGGCATCACCGGAAACTCAAAGCGTCCATACCGGGTCCTGAATGCTGTTTTAGGGATGTCCTCTTCCTTGATCCTAAGCTGGTGGTATCTCAAACGCAAATCTATCTTTGAGAAATACCATGAACCTCTTAGCTGATCAAACAATTCATCGATCCTAGGCAGATGACACTTGTTCTTCATCGTGACTCGATTCAGCTGCTGATAATCTATACATAACTTGAGGGTTCTATCATGCTTTTTAGCAAACAAAACCCGTGCTCCCTACGGTGATGTACTATTCCAGATGTATTCCTTATTAGCAAGCTCTTGAAGTTGCTTTCTTAATTCTTTTATTTCTGTTGACGCCATCCGATAAGGTGCTAAAGAAATTAGAGCTGTTCCTGGAAGCAACTCAATACCAAATTCAAACTTCTGATGCGGTGACAATCTTGGCAACTCGTCAGGGAAGACATCTCCAAACTCATCCACCACTGGGATTGCTACATTTCTTCTTGAGGTACTCAGCTCTTCTTCTAGGTTCATGAGGAAGGCATAACAAGCTAGGTTCTTCCGTCCTCCGAGACATGTCTTCACGAGACGCTCACTCATTAGTAGATCACCACCACCTTGGTAAGTGATCGTCGTCCCCTTATCAGTCATTGAGGTCACTTTCTTAAGCTGACAGTCTACCACTACTTATACTTGGACAGCTAGTCCATTCCTAGGATTACATTATACGAACTCATGGGGATTACAATCAAATTACTTTTCAGAATCTCATCCTTAATCTTTATCTTACAAGCTTTACATTTAAAATTTACACACACCCGCCCCAATTAGGGGTTCATCAAACTCTTATATCTCTAATCCCAAGACATGTACAAATGAGCTCGAAATGAGAGAATGTGTGGCACCAGTGTCAACTAATACGTGTGCTAAGGACCGAGAAATCAGAATCGTACTATTGACAACCGCATTACTAGTCTGGGCATCCGAACTCCTCGATGTCATGGTGTGAACCTGCATTAAAGCTTTCATTTTTCCTCTACCAACATTACTACATCCTGGGTTACTTGGCCGATACTGCTGTGATGAAGGTGCCTGCACACTGGCTGTAGTCGACGCTCGGTATTGAGGCACACTGGCAATAGTGACAGTGAAAGCTGTAGGGGTTGCTGCGCCCGTTGCTAGATGAGCTATTGCTACTGTTGTTCATGCTACTCTATTTGTTCTTCCCAGGAGTGGGTCGACTACTGGTGCTCTTCTTGTCGCTCCTCTATGGTCCTTCTAACATTTTGGCTCGATCCTCACAGTATTGCGAATAGTCGTTTTCCATAGATATAGCTGCTGACACAAGCTCTCTGAAATTCCTGAGTCGCAAGGCAACCACCTGTCGTCGGATAGAAGCCTTAAGTCCGTCTTAGAATTTGATGCACCTCTCACGTTCCGATGCCCCTACAGATGGAGCGAACCTAGCTAGCTCATTAAACTTTGCCTCATACTCTCGAACTGACATGATACCCTGTTGCAACCTGTAAAATTCAGCCGCCTTCTAGTTTCTATATCCTTGGGGAAAGTATCGGTCGTAAAACAACTCCTTGAACCTGTCCTAACTGATGTTACCATTGTTTTTTAGGCGTTTAGCTTGCTTCCACCAGGTATTGGCAACACTACCTTCGAGCTTATAACCTGCAAACTCAACATGATATTCCGCTGGCACGCCAAGAGTAACCGTGTTTCACAATCGAGTCTAACCAATATTTAGCTATTTGCGGGTCCCCGTTCCGTCGAAGGTCGAAACAGACGCACGTCGAAATTCTTTAAAATACACATGCCGAGGACTAGCCTCAGATTCCTCCGGTCTTGCCCTTGCTTCCATCTACCAGAATGCAGTAAACATAGCCCTCATCATGCCCTTATCATTTCCAAACTCGGCGTCAACGGTTGAACGGCGTCTAGGTGTTATTCTTTCACTTCTGAAAACAAAATTTGGACTATCAGTGGTATTTCATTGTCGTACCTATGTGTACATAATTTTCAAGGCTTATAACCTTGTGCTCTGATACCATTTTGTCACGCCCCAAAGAACAAGAGGTGACGTTGCAGGTTGATTAAGTTAAATTAAAGAAAATTTAATTAAAACAAAAGTTAAGGAATTTGGTTAATTAAGAGATAATGATATTTTAAAATCCATTTTGAAAGAATAATTGAAATAATTAAACAAGTAAGATAAAAATAAAACTGAAGTAAAATAATAGAGAAAGAGAGAGGGTAAGTGCTGGGTCCCACTGACCCACAACTTGTGTACACACATAGTAGCGACAATATTAAATTACAACCACAGTCTAAAATGAAAGTGAAAGTTAAAGTCATGCATGCCTTGTTTATATTATAATATAAATCACCTACTAGGTTCTTTTAATGCTCGTAGGTCCGATTAACGGACTCTTCTTCGATCCTAAGCTGAAATGCACCTAGAGGGGGACAGATTTTAAAACAAATAAAAGGTGAGCGAAAGGCTCAGTCAGACTATATTTTTGGAAACATCTAAATTTAAAAGGAAAATTTCATTATTCAAAAAATTATTTAGAAAATAGACATTAAATAAATGAATAAATAAATTCAATAAAACTAATCTTACCAAATCTGAATATTGGTCGACCAGAAAGAATATTATTTTTCTTTTCCTAGGCAAACCATATATGTGACACCAACGTAGTAGGCTAGTTGGGTTTCGAGACCTGTCTCCAAGGTCGCATGTTACACGATCCGATCTCTGATATGGCATCATGCCCATATATACATATATATATCTTTTTATAACCATTAAAATTTTATTTACCAAGTTTTTCATTTACATTTATTATGAGGTTTATAATAAAAATCACCTCAATCTACAGTTCATGAAATCAGTCGATACAATCCATTTTTTTCAATTGATCATTGAAAACATTTTAATAAGAGTCCTTTTTGAGGCTAAAAACATTTAAAAATGAGGCTACCAAGAAGAGGGGGTAGAAGTCCTACCTCAATACTCGTACTGGTGTCCCACACTGTAATCATTGTCTGATATACGTTAGCTTTACGGAACCACGAACAATCTTAAATGTATAAATTGCGTCTATCAGTATCTAACTTGAAATATCATATGTTACAAAACTATCTCATGGTGTCCTAGTGTGTCATTTATGTTTATAAAATTATTTTACAAAGTCGGAATCTCAATTAGGGTTCAAAATGGTGAAAACGGGTGAAAAATAACAAAATTTCACCATATCCGGTTGGCTTGTCGGTCACCCTAGTTCGGCCGGCCGAACTGTGCGGAAAACCCAGTCCGGTCGGCCAAACCTTTCCAGGTTTGGCCTGCCGCTTGTATTAATCCGGCCTGTCGAACATAAAGTTCGGCTTGCTGAACTGAAAAATTTCAGAATTTTTCAAGCACGGGTTCTTGGCCTTCCAAGCCCAAATATTCATTTTAACTTGTTTTTCTCAGTTCTCAGGCATGGGGATCATACTTAGATGATAGAAAAACATCATAAAACACTTTTGAACTAATTTAAACAAGATTTGCATAAAGATTTGAAAAATTTCAAAAATAGAGAAAAATAGAAAATCTTGATTCAAATTTGTTTTTGATTAAACAAAGCTTAGATTCTAGTTGTTTTTAGTTCCTCTAACTTAGTTCAAAGCTTTTCAAAGTTCGAATAAGCTTAGATTTGAAAATACAAAGAAAATTGAAAGATTAAAAAAGTTTTGAAATTTGAAAACTAACATTGGATTGGAGCTTCAAATCGCGTTTTGGGTTGCTCAATCACGTTCTCGAACCTCCAATTCACTAATCCAAAGCTTGGGCTTGATTTTTGATTCAAAAACTTAAAAGAAAAAGGAGAGAGGAAGAGAGGCAGAGTGAGAGCGTGAGGAAGCGAGAGAAAGAAAGAGGGAGAGATTAAGTGAGAATGAGGGAGAGAAAGAGAGAAAGGAGATTAATAGCGTAAAAAATGGACGGTTTTACTGTACGAAAACGGTGTGCCGTCCACGGTTTTGTAAAACGGGTAGTTTTAACATTTGATAAATTATTTTGTTCCAAATATTCAAAATAACAATTAAAATAATTGTGAATAATTAAAAACCATTAAAATAATCAAAATATCATTAATTTAGAAATTTCACAAAATGATCAAATTAAGTTTAAAACATTCATTATGACACACTAATTCATCATTTTACACTCTAATAACATTTAATTAATTTCGAGGCGTTACAGTTATTTGACTTAAAACTAATGCTTTATCTAAAGAATCTCAAGTGGGAAATAAAAAATTCGCAGTGATCATTTATCGTAAGTTCGGTTGGCCAATTTTTAGTTTTGGCCTGCCTCTAGAGTAAGTTTGGCAGGCCGATCTGCTAGTTTGATTTATCGATCGAATGATAGTTTGATCATGTGTTTTTACGTTATTTTATTAGATATTGATTTAGATTTGTATTTTTGAGGCCTCATCTAATAAGGACTATCCTTTGGGTCTAACCTCTATAAATAGGGAGTGAGCTTATACAGTTATTTAAATTAGTTGAGAAATCAACAGTGAACACTCTATATTGTAAGTCTCTATAACTCCCTTAAAGAGTTTCTGTTCACAAATCACAAACGGTAGTTTTGGGTATTTCTTAATTGGTTGGAAGGAGAGTCACTAGGAAGAGCTGTATGAGGCATGCTCACACATATACCGATCGTGGATAGAGAATAGCAAATAAGACTAGTTGGTTGATATTCTTTTGGAACATTCTTCTCTACACAGAATGTAGGAGCTCTTCGGTATAATAAGATCTGATTAATTTAGCATATAGCGTGTCAAACTTGTGTTTTGAAAAATACTTTTATGAAAAATTTTAAATTTTCATTGTGTACTATTTTTTCAATAATTGATATTAGACCTCTTAGGTTTTTACGTAAATTTACGAGTTTGTGATCATGCTATATGTATAAATTATGTGATTTTGATTTCTCCTATGCTTGAATTAAATTTTTTAGAGAGTTGACACTTTAAGGTTTCTATATATTTATGTTGTCATAGAATTATATGATGAATGTTTATTAATTAATTATAGTTGATTAAATTATTATTTAGTTATTAATTAGTTAATTAATTAATTTGCGCTGGTTATGGTTTGTAAAGGTTAGAATGTATATCTAAGTTTTTCATGTAATTAGATGGTGGTCTAGGAATTATTATTTAATTTTAAATTTGTAAGAATTTTGTAATTAAATAATCATTCGGAGCAAAGACGGATCTAAAAGACGAATTTATTAGATGGATGATAGTGTTCTATAGGTATTTCTTGAGTCTCTAATTTTATGTTTTTGAATTATTGAAAATAAGATTGAAAAACTACATAAAAACTGTATTTTTTGGAACTCGTGATTTCTGCTCGGTCGGCAAGCCAAACCAGCAGGTTCAGTAGGCCGATGGTCGCAGTTTCAATGGCTGAACCTTCGGGTTCGGCAGGTTGTCCGTGGGGTAGAATTTTGACGGTTCTGGTGGTAGGTTGACTTTTTAGGTTCGATAGGCCAATCTGTCATGACCGGTAGGCTGAATTGTGAGGTTTGGCAAGCCAAAGGGTTATGACCGGCAAGTCGATTACACAAATCGGTATGTCGGTAGAGATCTTTGAATTTTCAAAAAAGGTACGTTTTTAGTGTAGTTTTGATTTTATTTTTGGGACAATTCTTTGAAATATTAAATTTAGATATGACCGAAATATGGAGTATTTGATCTATGCAGGTTGAACACTTGAAGATGGAAGATACATAAAGAAGGTATAATTTGAAATTCAAGGATAAAGAATCGATAATATATTTTGATTGATTTTTTGTAATATTTAATTTCTTTTCTCTAGGGTGAAACTATAATATTACGGTTATTTATTATTATTTTGCTTATAGCTTTGTATGATTGCTTTGCTTGTTTACATTATAATATGATTTGCCATGTATGTTGATAACATGTCATATAGAATAGAGAGTGTTGCTCATTAAAAATTATTCATGCATGTTTTTTAAAATAAAAACTTTGATTTCAAAAGATTGAGTGGGAGAAGGTTTTCGAAGAGAGGACTTACGGCCTCCATCGTTGGTGCATAGGTAGCATATGGTGGTTTCGGCTCCTCAGAAGGGACTTCATCATGTATTGGGCTGGATCTTTGAAATGATAAGGTATTTTAGTATGATTTTTCGTTTCACACTCCTAGGTGGTGATTATAAATCATGGATAAAATATTGAAACGATGGTTATACACTTATGTTAATTTTATTATTAACCTCTCTTAGGAGTTCTATAAAATTAATGACAAAAGAAACGATTATTAATATATGCTGGATCATACGGGTCTTGGATGACATATATTAATCAAGAGGGGATTCGTGTTCATAATTGAATGTAGCAAGTCTCCCTTAGGCGGCTTGTTGAGTTATAAGTAGGGAATTATCATTGTAAGGTTGTGATTTTTTTAAGGTTTTGACACATAAACACATTTGTATGTTTACTTAATTGTGTTATTTTACTAAATTATTATGGTATGTTTGCTAATGGTTAGTATATGATTCTTTATTGTAGATGCTTAAAAACGCTTTATCATCAATACATGATATCGTCCTATTCCTTAAAAAACTGAAATTTGTACCGACAACACTGTGTCCTCCTAAGCCTATGGGAGATTCCAACAATAAGCAAATCCAAGCGTATGATTGTTGGAAAGATGCTAACAATTAGGTTTGCTGTTATGTTATGGCTAGTATGAATAATGTGCTGCAGACTCAACATGAAGATTATGAAACTGCGAAGCAGATCTTGAACAATCTTGAAAACATGTTTGGAGGCCAGGCTCTAACAAAACGACAAGGGGCACTTTGGAAACTTCTAAACTGCAAACAAAGATCGAGGACTTCTGTGAAAGAGCATATGATGTTAGTCATGGGTTACTTCGTTGAGGCTCAAATTGATAGAGCGGACATAGATATTGAAATACAGATGACTATGGTCTTTGAGATTCTATTTAAGGAGTTTATCCTATTTAGAGCTTTATTTAATTTAAGCGATAAACGGGATATGCCTTGATTGAATTGATGAAATAGTTACAAAAGTTCAAAAATCTGATCAGAGAAACTCTTGCTTCTGGTGAGGTCAACTTGGTAGCTGCCTCTAGTTCCAATCCCAACCCTAGGAATGGAAATAAGCAACGGCTTAAAAATGGGAAGTCTTCTATTCCTACAAACGGCAAGAACAAGAAAAAGATAAAGGAGGACCCAAAGAAGCTCAAGTGTTTTTTCTGTGGGAATGTTGGCCACATCAAAAAGAATTGCAAGGACTTCCTTTCTCGAGAACGTAGGTATAATCTTCTGGTTATTGAAATTTGTTTGGTTGAGGAATCCAATGACCCTTGGGTCATAGATTTCGGAGTAACTAATCATGTTTGTGTTTCTCTGTAAGGGTTCAAAGAAACGAGAGGTCCGTTGCATGAAAACTTCACGCTTTAGATAGACGATGGATAAAGCCAATACTAAGGAGGTAGGTATGTAAGGACCTTCTTTTTCGAGGAGGTAGGTATGATCTTTTGGTTCTTGAAACTTGTTTGGTTGAGGAATCCAGTGACACTTGGATCATAGGTTCTTGAGCAACTAATCATGTTTGTGTTTCTCTACACGGGTTCAAAGAAACGAGAAGTCTATTGCAAGAAGACTTCACGCTTTGGATTGGCGATGGATCCTTAGTGTTGGCTAAAGCAGTGGGAGACGTCCATTTTTATTTTGATAATTATAGAGTTTAATTTTACGAAATTGTTTTTATGTTTTTAAACTTAAAAGGAATTCAATTCTTTATCTTGTTTATTTAAAGACTCTTATGTAGGTTCTTTTAATAATAAAGTAGTGATTCGTAAAAACAAATCTTTTATCTGTGATGGATGGATGCAAAATAATCTATATTTTATCAAATCTCAGATGGACTTACTGCTTAACACTTAAGTTAATGATAATAACTTTAAAAGACTTAGAAATTCTCACTCTAATAAGAGTTATTGTTAGCATTTGCGACTAGGCTATACTAAGATTCAAAGGTTGGTAAGGGATGGACCTTTAAGTCATTTAAAGGTGGAATTTATACCACAATGTGAATCTTGTTTGGAGGATAAAATGACCAAAAGACCATTTGGGTCTAAGAGCAATGGGGCCAAAGGGGTTCTAGAACTTGTGCATAACGATGTTTACGGACCTATGAATATCTAGGCATGAGGAGGGCATGAATATTTCATCACTTTTATTGATGATTACTCAAAGTATGGGTATGTGTATCTAATTCACCACAAAAGTGAAATTTATGACAAGTTCAAGGAGTTTTGGGCTACAGCAAAAAAGCAATTGGGTGACCCATAAAGCCACTTTGATCTGATCGAGGTGGTGAATACCTTTTTGGTGAGTTCTTGGAACACTTATTAAAGAATGAGATTTTATCTCATTTGACTGCACCGGGCACTCTATAGCGGAATGACATAGCTGAGAGAAGGAATAGGACTTTGTTGGACATGGTTAGGTCCATGATGAGTTATTCATCATTGCCTTTATCCTTTTGGGCATATATACTACAAACCGCATGCTATCTTTTGAATAATGTGCCTTTAAAATCAGTTTCTCAAACTCTTCATGAGTTGGGGACGGGAAAAAGACATCCTTTAACCATAGTCGCATATGAGGATGTCTGGCTCATGTCTTGTTTAAGGAATTGGATAAGTTGGAAACATGTTCGGAAGTTTATGTGTTTGTAGGATATTCAAAAAGGGACTAAAGGGCGTTATTTCTATAACCTAAAGTAAAATAAAGTTGTGGTTTCAACTAATGCAACTTTCCTTGAGTAAAGTTGCATGGATGACTTTAAGCCTCGAAGTAAAGTAGTACTTGAGGAGTTGTAGAGTGATTTGATCACTCCGGGTTCCAATTAGTGTAGAAAAACCAATCAAACAACAACCTAAGGGGCTTCGGCGTAGTGAAAGGATCGGGCGTCAACCTAAGAGGTGTATATTTAACAGTGAAGCCTTTTTGATTAAACTGGTTAAACATGATAGGGATTTTTACACTTACGAAGATGCTATGGAGGATGTTGATTTGAAACTCTAGACAAAGGCCATAAACACAAAGATGAAGTCTATAGAGACTAATCGGGTCTGGGAATTTGTGGATCTTTTTGAAGGGGTAAAACCCATAGGGTGTAAGTGGATCTATAAGAGAAACGAAGTGGATGGAAAAGTTGAAACCTATAAGGCTAGATTGGTGGCTAAGGGATACAAACAAAAGGAAGGAATTGATTCTAAAGAAACTTTTTCGCCTATAGCCATGCTTAAGTCCATCCGCATTCTCTTGTCTATAACTGCTGCTCTCGACTACGAGATTTGATAGATGGATGTCAAGACAACTTTTCAAAATGGCTATCTTGATGAGTCCATATATATGGTATAGCTAGACGGGTTCAAGACTAAGGGACAGAAGGGTAAGGTCTGTAAGCTGTTAAAGTCAATTTATGGACTTAAGCAGGCTTCTTGTTCTTGGAATGTAATATTTGGTCAAGTGCTCAAGACTTACAAACACATTAAGGATGAGAATGTAGTTTTCCACTGTTCTATGTAAATGACATTTTGCTAATTGGTAATGACATTGAGATGTTGTCTTCGGTCAAATTGTGGTTGACCAAGCAGTTTGACATGAAAGACTTGGGTGAAGCTAATTATGTTCTCAATATCTAGATCTTTCAGGATGAAAAATAGAATAATAGCTTCATCCCAAGCGAGCTACATAGATAAAATTCTCAAAAGATATGCAATGCATGATTCTAAGAAAGGTAGGCAATCATCTAGGTCTGGAATTACTTTTTCTAAGAAAGACTTGTCAAAGTCTGATGAAGAAAGAGAATACATGAAGAAAGTGCCTTATGCTTCGGCAGTGGGTCATCTCATGTATACCATGCTTTGCACACGATCGGATATTAGTTATGCAGTTGGGATAGTAAGTCGATTTTAGTCAGGTCTGAGATCAAACCATTGGGTTGCGATGAAGCGTATTTTCAAGTACCTAAGAAGGACTTGAGGGCATATGCTCATATATTCGGGTGAGGATTTAACACCTCTAGGATATCCTAACTTAGATTTTCAATCTTGTTTGGATTCGAGAAGATCGATTATTGATTTTGTGTTTACTTTGGGTAGTGGTGCCACTGTTTGGAGAAGTGTGAAGCAAGATTGCACTTCAGATTCAACGATGGAGGCAGAGTATGTGGAAGCTAGTGATGCTTCGAAAGAAGCAGTGTGGCTCTACAAGTTCCTTAGAGATTTTGAGGTAGTTCATGGAATAGATAAGGTGGTATCGCTATATTATGATAACATTGTAGCGATAGCTAATGCTAAGGAATGAAGATTTCATAAGAAGAGTAAACATATTGATTAAAAGTATCGTGTGATAAAGGAGATCATTGAGGGCAAGCATATTGTTGTATGCAAAATCACGACCAAAAATAATTTAGCTGATTTATTCACGAAAACACTAACTGCGAGAGTTTTCAAGAGGTATGTGGAAGCTATGGGGATGCGGGATTTGTCATATTTATTCACTTAGTGCAAGTGAGACATTATTAGATGTGTACGGCCTAAGAAGTAAAAATGTAATATGTTTTGGAGACATTTTTATCAATAAAGAATTTATTTATTATTCATATATCAAATTGTTGTCCTCTTTACGTTCATCTATGTTGAATGTATGATAAGCAAACAAAGTCTGAGATTGTCAGGCTAAGCCTTTCGAATCAGGCATATGATAGACAGATTATGCAAAAGACATGATTCTAAAGGTGACGGTCTAAATCACAAGATCTGCAATCGAGTGAATAAAGTTGGGCGCTTTATTCATGCAAAGATTGTTATGTTGTCTTATCCCTAACGGGAAATGGTTTGTCTTGGTCATCAGATATGGACTCTACGAATAGAAACACTGGTGCATTTTTATAGGTGATGATGTATTGGATCGGGATATGAAGTGCAATTGATTTAGATTAATAATTCTATCTTAGCAAATCGATTTACTTTAGGCAATCGTATGTATTGTATCTCAATCTTGAGATGAATAGTAGGCACGTTGTCTTAACTTATATCTTTTGATGTACCAAAGGGTGACGTCTATATTTTATAATGGTACGCATACCGGTACATTGAAGACATGACTCTTGATAGCGTAGACCTGTTATTCATAGATATGGAATCCATATCTCATCTTTAGGAGTCGATGATATCCTTTTATATGTGTTATCCTATAAATGAAAGACTAGAGTGCTCAACCATTTAGTACATAGGTGTAACTGAAAAGTATACTGTCTTTTGATAGTAAGTTTTTTGATGGTGAGATAATGCAATGTAAGAGAAAAATAATTAGGAAGGTAAAACAGAATTCATCCTTAAGCCGATTATGGATATCCTATGGGGATACAATATATTATGATATGTCATGGAGACTTAGCTGTTTAGGCTTTATAATTTTATATAGTTCGAGGGTGCAGCTTTAAGTTTTTAGTAGAGTAGCGTTAGAGTTGAAAATTATGAAACATATATCTAGGATATTGGGTTTCATAATTATAGGGTGCTTGAACTATATAGGTTCAGCAGGTCCCCTTTGCTAGCTCATAATAAATCCTGTAATAATACGACATGTTTTCCTCATGAATTGGTGACTTATGTTAAAATTATCAGATTGGTTGAAATGCAATGGGATCAGATAATTCATGTCTGTTTGTCGATTGTGAAAATTAATTCAAGATAAGTTCCTAGAGATTATCTAGATATGGCTATTTTAATCGGATAACTTCTCTATTGGGTTATTTGACTTAAAACTGAGGCTTTATTTAAAGAATCTCGGGTGGAAAATAAAAGATTCGTATGAATCATTTATTGGAAGTTCTCGACAGGCCGAACTGGCTATTGTTGATCGAACGATAATTTGATCACGTGTTTTTACGAGATTTTATCAGATATTGATCGAGATTCGAATTTTTAAGGCCTTATCTGATAAGGACTATCCCCTGGTTCTAAGCTCTATAAATAAAGAGTAAGACTACACAGTTATTTAGATCAGTTGAGAAATCAAGAGTGAGCACTCTATACCGTGAGTCCTTGAAACTCTCTTGAAGAGCTATTATTCACAAATCATGTAATAGTTCTAGGTATTTCTTAATTGGTTGGAAGGAGAGTCATCGGGAAAAGTTGGACAAGGTGTGTGCACACCCACACACATACTGATCGTGGATAGAGAATAGCAAAGAAGACCAGTTGGTTGAGGCACTTCTGGAATGTTCTTCTCTACATAGATTGCAGGAGCTCTTTGGTATAAAAGGTTAGTATGATCTGACTAATTTATGCATTGAGCGTGTCAAACTTGTGTTTTGAAAAATACTGTGATGAAAAATTTTAAATTTTCGCTGCGTACTGTTTTTCCAACATGAAAAGCATTCATGATTCATAATATTTATGTTAGAAAATGTGATTTGATCTAAAAAGGGAATGAGGTTCCTAACTAAAATAGAGGTATGGTGCTTAATTGGTAGTCGGGTAGGCACGAGATGCAAGTGGGGACTGGTGGATTCAACAAAGGGTGGTGAATTTTTTGAGGTTAAAAAACCAAGATAAGAAAAGCCACAAAGATTGAGACAGAATAGGCAAATACCTAAGATCTAAAGATGAAGATAGAAACCCTGTATTATATTGTTATATTGGCCAAATTTTGATAAACAAGTTCCGAAAATCATAGCTTATCATTACCAATTAAGTACCACACTCTAAGGGTATCCAAAAGAAAGAATTGTTGAAAGAAAATTGATAAAAAAAATTTGATTGCATTCTCATTCAATGTTCATGTTCATGCATTAGTTTCTGCTTACTGAGTCTTTAGCACATTCTAGAGCTATTGGATAGAGATTTGTTTATATGTCATGTTTTAGATCAGCTTTTGAAGCTTATTTTAGAACTTTGTTTTGTCAAACTTAACAGCTCTATAATGGTTTTGTAAACAGATATATTACTAACTCTGGATGTGATAATATCCTCCACATCCTATTTTGAATACTACATATGTTGTAAATAAGAAAACGAGTGAAACAACAGTTTCAAAACTCTTTTGTACTTAAATGAATATTTTAAGTAAACCATAACATCTATAATGTAAATAAAAGGTTAAAACTTTTTGTCCTAACTAAATAGGCTTTTCATGAACTTATTAGTTAGTTTGATCAGTATTACAATTTTTGGTATTAGAGTGAAGGTTTAATCCTTTCTAAAGGTAAAAGAAGGCATATGAACATATCTTGGCTGGGAAACGTGGTCAATTGTTGGGATTTCTTGTCTTTATGTGATAGGGTCTCGAAGAACCTATCAAATTGTTAATACCTTGCTAGTATGTATATGGGCATTTTTGATTAAAATGGTAAGCAATGGTCATTTTCGTAGAGGATTGAATTTAATTGATTTGTTATCAAAATTTTCCTTTTTATATTTTTCTAGGAGGTATCTATTTTTCAATTAAATTAGTGAGAATTAAAATTAACCAGTGAAATAAATAAACAAAATGTGAGATTTAAAAGATTACAAACAATGATAATAAAACAGGTTAAATGTTCATTTTCCACCGTTCGACACTGTTTATGCAATTGATCTTAGAATTATTCCTGAATGTTTTGTTGAAACTAACAACTGTATATAGTGAAAAGCTCTACTACCCCAATCCTTCCTTACATTTGAGATTTAATAAGATAAACACTCTATTAAATCCCTTTCCATTAAATAACTTAGGAGGAAGCTCGCGAAGTTCAATCTAACATGAGCAGTACTCTAACAAAGATAGGTTGATTTAGGCAACAAACACGCAGAAGTTGTGCTCATCAAAACCTATATTAAGTTTCTAATTACAACCACACAAAAGCCTTATTGCAATTATGGGTCACAATTTGCTACTTATGGTTAAAAATTCAAGACAATTACGAATCAAGATTTCTAACATAGCATTAAGCATTTTCTAGGTTTTACTTAGTTATGTACTTAAATAACACCATAAAAATAAGCTATGAACAGTAAATATGGTTAAACATAAGCAATTTTAACAAGAAATTTTGAGAATAATCCATACAATCAACTACATAAACATGTCTAAGGCTTCAAATTCTCCTTTAACCACAAGATAACTTAACTAGACATAATTGAATTTGAAAATAAAAACATAAAATTTAACAACATTGTACCACAATTTGATGGAGTTCTTTAGGAATTTCCAAGCAACAATCTCTTGATCTCCCTATTTCTCCTTCATCTATTCTCTATTTTTTCTGGGTTTTAAGAGTGCCGAACTTGTTTCTCCTCTTTCTTTCCCGAAGAACTTATGAGTTTTCCTATCTTTTCAAACTTATTTAGCTCAAAATTGTGAAAAAACTGAAATGCACGCAGGGCGGAAGAATTTGGCACGGGCGCATGCAAAAAATGGATCATAGATGGGCCAAACACGTGCAGCCATACAAATGATTTCCTCGCGGCGGAGAGCTGAGGTAGTAAACTGGCTTGTTTGGGAGCTTTGTTTGGCGCTGTTGTGCGAGAAAAAAAAAACATCATGTTGAAAAGGCGAGTGTGCAGCCGTGAGCTTTGTTTGCACTGCCGAGTGAGGAAAAAAAAAGAACATCGTGTTGAAAAGGCGAGCGTGTGGTCGCGAGAAATGTTTTCTTGTCAGGGCACATGCTCGGCCTCATGAAGGTTTTTCCTCGAGGGTGCCATGGTTTTGTTTTACAGCGCAGAGGCAAGGAAATTTATCTATGGGGACACCATTTTAGTTGATCCAGAACACTTATTTCTCTTCCCGGTTTCCTCCAAACTTCACTTCTCAAACACAAAATGCTTCCAAATTGACTTTTTTGACTCAAAACATTTATTAGCACTCAAATTACCTACGAAACATGTAAAACAAATAGCCAACAATTAAAATGCATGGAAGAGTGATATGAAATTAATATGAAAATATGCGCTATCAAATTCCCCACACTTAGTGTTTTCCAGTCCTCGAGCACAACTTAAATAAAAAAACAAAGACATAAAACACTAATCTTGCAACCTTTAACCTCAGAGAACACTACGGCATATAATTATGAAATCAAATAAGTATTGAATCGAATCCATATTTATTCAAAAGTTTATAAATTTTATGAATCGAATCCACATTTATTCAAAAGTTTATAAATTTTATGATAACCATACTCAGTGTGTGTGAATTAGCTAGTGTTAACAATTATTGCTCTGTACATGCATTAAATAAGTAAACACTCAAAAAATTTACAAAACCAGCAATAAAACCGAAATCAAAACAAAAGAAAAAGAAGGTGTCAAACATCATAGGCTCTTCCTTTGATACAAATCTCCACTATGCTGAAGGCAACACTAAAAGTAACGGGCCACGGGGTAGTGGCTTAAAAAAAGAAGGGTATGGGCAATGCAATGGTCCTAAAAACTTAATGGAATTAGAGACATCTTGAAAGTTTAAAGTCACCTAGACACTCAAAACTAAAGAAATGATTACAAGGCCAAGTCTAATTGTAGGCCTCAGCTTCAATTAAAACCTGACCTTGCACAAACCAAAGTTCTAAATTGATTAGCTCATAATAATTTATTTTTTGATTTGATTTTTTATGTCATTTTTTCTTTTTCTTTTTTTAATTTTATTTTTTGATTTTTATTATTTTTTATTTTGTTTTAAGCTAATCTTACAAAATTTCCCTTTCTTTGCAGTCGATTTATACTCTCTCCCACACTCATTCTCTATTTCTGACCCGATTTCTCGCAAAATTCCCTTGCACTTGAAATGCATCTCCAAAGTTCCAATCCATCTTTAGAACAAAGGTAATGGAATATGCACGATCAGGCTCGGTGAGAAAATATGGTTAGTCAAATGAGCAGGTTTGCATGAAGGCTCAATTTGGCTTACTAAGGGGGATGTTTTCTCTTGAACATTTATCTGGGCTTTGGCTAATTTGGATTTGATGCTAGGAAAATCCTAGTGCCTTATGATTCAAAATGACGCTCGATCAACCATTTGCCTTGACAGATCTCCGACAGAGCTTTAATGCAGAACACCTACTTTCAAAACCCAAATTTATACAAGAAAAGATAAAGAGAATCTACTCATCCAAGCATGCTTATCTCTGTTCCAAATAACATAGCTATTGTGCTACAAGATTTGAGTACAATTGTCATAAAAAACGTGAACCAAAGAATAATATAGAATTCAAAACAACACTTATCATCAATCAAAATCATAGCAATAATGCTTAGTTCTCATTAAAGTGACTGAATGATATCCTAAGACTCAAAAATTCAAAACTAAAACCCCAAATAAATTTTTTTTTATGGTTTTTATGTTTTATGTTCTTTTAATATGTAAACATGTGCACTGAAACCTACCTATCATTAAATACATTTCAAAAGGGCGTGGATAACCATGTCCTTTATAAAACAGCCATTCAATGGGGCCATCTTGAGAATAAATTCTTGGGATTTAGAACAATGCACACATTAGTGATATATGAAATAAACAAACACACAAAAAATTTAAAAACACATAAAAATCTCAAGCCTTCCCCCCACACTTAATTCTTACATTGTCTTCAATGGAAGACTAAGCATGAAAGAAAAAAAATTCAAATATAATTTCAAAGAAGTAAAACAAAAATATTGAAAATATAAAATGCAGAGAGTTAGAAAGATCCAATCTATTGTAATTCACTCTTCGACTATTGGGTTGCCTCCCAACAAATGCTTGGTGTAATGTCCTTAGCTGACGTAGACCGACTTTTGCTCATCAATATAGGCTGGCTCATTAAATGGGATCTCATCTACAACATGCTCCTTGTATGACTCATAGTAAGGCTTGAGTCTTTGTCTATTCAACTTGAACTCCTTTCCTAACTTCATGCTTTTGATTTGAACTGCACCATGAGGAAAAACATTTGTGCCAATAAAGGTCCAACCCAACGAGAACATAACTTATCCAAAAATAACTTAAGGCATGGGTGGAATCGAAGAACTTTTTGTCCCACTACAAAAGTCTTGTGTGAGATCTTGTCATGAAATGCCTTAGTTTTCTCCTTGTAAATCATCAAACTCTCATAGGCCTCGTTTCTTATCTCCTCAAGTTCTTGCAATTTAGGTTTCCTTTTGCTCACTTGCATTATCTAATTCCATGTTGCATTTTTTTATTGCCCAAAATGCTTTATGTTCTAATTTAATTGGAAGATGACATGGCTTACCATAAACTAACCTATATTGAGACATTCCAATGGATGTCTTGCATGCATTTCTCTAAGCCCAAAGTGTGCCATTGAGTCATGAACTCCAATCTTTTCGATTCATATTACTGTCTTATCGAGAATAGATTTCACTTCTCGGGTAGACATTTTAGCTTGCCCACTTGTTTGTGGATGGTATGCGGTGGAAACTCTATGTGTGATGTTGTATTTTCTTAACAAGACTTCTACCTACCTTTACAAAAATGGGTAGCTCTGTCGTTAATTTTCGCTCTTGGTGTTCTAAACCTTGCAAAGATGTTAGACTTCACAAAATCTGCAACATCTTTAGAATTGTCAGTTTTGGTGGCTTTTGCTTCTACCTATTTCAAAATATAATCCACAGCCAAGATAATGTAAGTATTACGAAAAGAAGAAGAAAAGGGTCCCATGAAATCTATGCCCCAAGCATCAAAGATTTCAACAATGAGAATAGGGGATTGTGGCATTTGATTTCAGGCACCCAAATTTCCTACTTTTTGACAACAATCACAAGTCTTGCAAATGAGTAAGAATCTTTAAAAATGAAAGGCCAATAAAAACCACTGTCGAAGACCTTAAGGGCTATCTTGGGCTATCCTTCTTGGTCCAAAAAGTCCACCACATGCATATGAGTGACAAAAGGCAAGAATTGAATAAAATTTGGTTTTGGGTATACAGCTTCTAATCACTTTATTGGAGCAATGTTTCCACAAATTTGGATCATCTCAAATGTAATGTTTTGTCGTACTTCTAATCTTGTTTTTTTGGGCATGTATAAGCTCATCCAACAACTTCTTGATAATTGAATAGTTAACAATATCTGCATACCACTGAAGTGCCATTTTAATTTGAAGAAGTTGCTCATCTAGAAAATTTTCTTGCAATGGTAGAGCATCCTCTTCATGAACAAGGTAACTAAGATGATCTGCCACCAAGTTCTCAATTCCCCTCTTGTCTTTGATCTCTATGTTGAATTCTTGTAAAAGAAGAATCCATTTTATGAGTCTTGATTTTGCATCTCTCTTTGTGAGGGGGTACTTGAGAGTTGCATGGTCAAAGAATACAGTTACTTTTGTTCCTATGAAATAAGACTTGAATTTTTCTAAAGCAAAAATAACAGTTAAAAGCTCTTTTTCTATGGTGGACTAATTGAGTTAGGCATTATTCAAGGTTCGAGATACGTAGTGGATAGAGTGTGGAAGCTTTCTAACTTGGTGCCCCAAAATAGCTCCAATGGCATAATTACTTGTGTCAGACATGATCTCAAAAGAAAGTTCCTAATTGGAGGTTGGATTATAGGTGCTAAAGTCAAGAGCTCCTTTAACATCTCAAAAGCTGCCTTGCATTTGTCATCAAACTCAAAAGCCACACATTTTTGAAGTAACCTACATAAGGGCAATGCAATCTTTGAAAAATCTTTGATAAACGTACGCTAGAAACATGCATGGCCAAGAAAAGAATGAATTTTCTACACATTTATGGGAGGTGATAAAGATCGCACAAGGTCTACTTTAGATTTATAAACTTAAATAACTTTGGAAGAAACAATATGCCCCAAAACTATACCTTGATTCACCATGAAGTGATATTTTTCCTAATTCAAAACAAGGTTAGTTTCATTACATCTTTTAAGTACAAGTGTGAGAAACTAAAATTTATAGTAACAACATTGTGTCCTCCTGAACTTACCGAGGAATCCATAAATGAGCAAATCCAAGCATATGATCACTGGAAGATGCTAACGATTAGGCCCGTTGTTACATTATGGCTAACATGAATAATGTGCTACAGGCTCAACATAAGGATGATGGGACTGCTAAGTCGATCTTGGATAATCTGGAAGAAATTTTTTGAGGCCAAGCCCTAATGAAATGGCAAGGGGCTCTTCTGAAACTTTTAAACTACAAACAAAGACTGGGGACTCCAGTGAAGAAGCATATGATGTTTGTCATTGGTTGCCTCGCTAAGTCTCAAACATATGAAGTTGTCATTGATGTTGTGTCAAAAACGACTATGGTCTTTGAGACTCTATCAAAGGAGTTCATCTTGTTTAGAGCTTTATATAACTTGAGCAACAGACAAGATATGACATTGACAAAGCAGTTGAAGCAGTTAAAGGAGTTCAATACTCTGATCGGGAAAACTCCTACTGGTGGTGAGGCTAACTTGGTAGCTGCATCTAATTCTAATCCTAGCCTAGGGAATGGAAAGAAGTAGACAGCTAAGAACAAGAAGTCTTTGTCTTAGCAAAAGGTAAGGACAAGAAGAAGAAAAAGAAGAACTCAAAGAAGCTCAAGTGCTTTTTCTATAGGAGAGTTGGACACATAAAGAAGAATTGCAAGGACTTCATTTCTTAAAGAGGTAAGTGTGAACTTCTGGTTATTGAGACTTGTTTAGTTGAGAAATTAAGTGACATTTAGGTCATAGATTCTGAAGCAAGTAATCAAGTCTCTGTTTCTCTACAGGGTTTCAAGGCAATGAGAAGTCTGCTGCTTAAGGATTTCACGTTACGAAAGGGCAATAGATCCTTGGTGCTAGTTGAAGTAGTAGGAGACGTCCATCTTTATTTTGATGATCATAGGATTTTAGTTTTGAAAGATTATTTTTATATTCCTAAACTTAAAAGGAATTTAATTTCTTTTGCTTGTTTATTTAAAGACTCTTGTTCAGTATCTTTTAATAATAAAGTTGTGATTCGCAAAAACAAATCTTTTATTTGTGATGGATAGATGCAAAACAATCTATATTTTATCAAACTTAAGATTGACTCACCGTTGAACACTGAGGTTAATGATAACTCTAAAAGACTTAAAACTTCTCACTCTAATAAGACTTATCTTTAGAATTTACGATCAGGTCATATTAGCCTAAATAGGATTCAAAGGCTAGTAAGGGATGGATCTTTAAGTCGCTTAGAGTTGAAATCTATACCACAATGTGAATCTTGTTTAGAGAGCAAAATGACTAAGAGACCATTTGGGTCTAAGGGCAATAGGACTGAAAACTTGTGCGTAGTTGTGTTGTGGTCTTATAAACATTAGGGCACATGGAGGGTATGAGTACTTTGTCACTTTTGTTGATGATTATTAAGATATAGGTATGCCTACCTATTGTATCATAAAAGTGAAACTTTTGACAAGTTCAGGAGGTTTCGGGCTGAAGCGGAGAAGCAATTAGGTAAACCTATAATGGCACTTCGATTCGATTGAGGTAGAGAATACCTTTTCGATGAGTTCTTGGGACACTTATTAGAGAATCAGATTTTATCCTATTTGACTGCGTTAGGCACTCCATAATAGAATGGCGTAGCTGAAAGAAGAAATAAGACTTTGTTGTACATGGTTAGGCCCATAATGAGTTATTCAATATTGCCTTTATTCTTTTAGCGATATGCACTACAATTCGTATGTTATCTTTTGAACAATGTGCCTTCAACATCAGTTCCTAAGACTCTTCAAGAGTTGTGGATAGGTAGGAAGACATCCTTAAACCATATTCGCATATGGGGATGTCTGGCTCATGTCCTGTATAAGGAAGCGAACAAGTTGGAAGCATGTTTGAAAGTTTATGTGTTTATAGGATATCCAAAAAGGACTAAAGGGTTATTTCTATAACCCAAAAGAAAATAAAGTTGTGGTTTCAATGAATGCAACTTTCCTTGAGAAAAATTACATGAACAACTTTAAGCATCATAGTAAAGTGGTACTTTGAGGAGCTAGCGAGTGATTAGATCACTCTGAGGGTTCCAGTTGAAACCAATTCAATCAATGTATGAAAACCAATTGAATAACAACCTAGGGAGCTTTGGTGTAGCGGAAGGATTAGGTGTCAACCTAAGAGGTATATGTTAAAAAGCCTATTTGGTTGAACAGGTTGAATATGACAGGGATCCTTACACTTACACAGAGGCTATGGAGAATGTTGACTCAAAGCTCTGGACAGAAGCTATAAACATTGAGATGAAATCTATGTAGACTAACCAAGTTTGAGAACTTGTAGATCTTCTCGAAGCGGTAAAACCCATAGTGTGTAAGTAGATCTTTAAGAGAAAGAGAGGAGCAGATGGGAAAGTCAAAATCTATAATTCTAGATTGGTAGCAAAGGGATACACACAAAAAGAAGGAATTAATTTTGAGGAAACCTTTTTTCCTGTAGCCATGTTTAAGTCAATCCACATTTTCTTGTCCATAGCTGCTGCTCTCGACTATGAGATTTAGTAAATGGATGTCAAGACGGCTTTTTTGGATGGCTATTTTGATGAGTCCATATGTAAGGTGTAGCCAGACAGGTTCAAGTTTAAGGGTCAAAAGAATAAGGTCAGTAAGGTGCTAAAGTTAATTTATAGACTTAAGTAGGCTTCTCGTTTTTAAAACATAAGATTTAATCAGGTGATCAAGACTTATGGGCTTGAACAAAACGTGGATGAACCATATGTTTACAAACACATTAAGGATAGGAAGGTAGTTTTTATACTACTTTATATAGATAACATTCTGCTTATTGGCAATGACGTCAGGGCATTATCATCAGTCAAATTATGATTGACCAAATAGTTTGACATGAAGGACTTACGTGAGGCTAATTATGTTCTGGGTATCCAAATCTTTCGGGATATGAAGAACGAAATGATAGCTTTCTCCTAAGCTGTAAACATAGACAAAATTCTCAAGAAGTATGCAATGCAGAATTCTAAGAAAAGTAGGCAACCATCTAGGTCTGGAATTACTCTTTCTATGAAAGTTTCTCCAAAGTCAGATGAAGAAAGATAATACATGAAGAAGGTGCCTTATGCTTTGGCAGTGGGTAGTCTAATGTATGCGATGCTTTGCACATGACCAGACATTTGTTATGCGATCAGGATAGTAAGTCAATTTCAGTGGGATCCAGGACCAAACCACTAGGTTGCGGTCAAGCATATTTTCAAGTACCTGAGAAAGACTAGAGGTTATATTCTAGTGCATTTAGATGAGGATGAAATACCTCTTGGATACACTAATTCAGATTTCCAATCTTGTTTGGATTCGAGAAGATCGACTTTTGGTTTAGTGTTTACTTTGGATGGAGGCGCTATTGCATGGAGAAGTGTCAAAGAAGATTGCACTTCAGATTCAACAATAAAGGCCAAGTATGTGATAGCTAGTGGTGTTTTAAAGGAATCAGTGTGGCTCCATAAGTTCTTTAAGGATCTTAAGGTAGTTCCTGATATGCTAAAGGCGGTATCGTTGTATTGTGATGCTACAACAATAACTAATGCTAAGGAATCACTATTTCACAAGAAGAGTAAGTATATTCATTGGAAGTATCATGTGATAACGGACTTCATTGAGACTAGGTATGTTGCAGTATGCAAGATCACGTCTGAGGACAATTTAACTGATCCTTTCACAAAGACGCTAACTATTGGAGTTTTTGAGAAGCATGTAGAGACTATGGGGATCTGAGATATGTCATATTTACTCACTTAGTGCAAGTAGTAGATTATTAGATATAGTGCCCTAAGGAGTAAAATGTTGTAATAAGCATGGCTGCGAGAAATGTTTTCTCGCGAGGGCACACATACGGCCGCATGAAACTTTTTCCATGAAGGCACCATGGTTCTGTTTCGCGACATGGGGACAAGGAAATTACTCCATCGGGGTGCCATTTTAGCTGATCAAATGTTTCTCTTCCTAGTTTCCTTTAGACCAATTGTTGAACCCTAAATGCTTCCAAATTGACGTTTAACTCAAAACATTTATTAGCACTCAAATTACTTACAAAATATAAAAATACAATAAAAACGCCATAAAACAAAGAAGTAACAATTAAAATGCATGGAAGAATGTTATGACATTAATGTGAAAAATATATGATTTGCTGTTTAGCTTATGATTGTGTTTAGGCTTGTTGAAGCAATAAGAATGGGCATTATACAAGAAGATATGGCACCAAAAAAAAAAAGACAAAGGATGATGATCATGGGGTGATCATGATTTAGTAGATAATTTGATAAATTTGATCCAACAATAGACTAGAATGCATGGTGAACAGATACAACGACTGTTAGATATGCAAAGGAACAACCAACAGTGTCAATCGCCTCTTTTACCCTCACCTGGGCCAGATGCTTTGTAAACTATTTATAAGAAATTCAGGAAGGTAGGGCCTCCTGACTTTGATGATGGTTTGGACCCATTGGTTGCATAGGAATGGGTAAAATCCTTGAATGCCATCTTTGATTAGATGAGGATTAGCAAGGCTGAAACGGTACTTTGTGCAATTTTCTTACTTAAAAAGGAGCCGAGAACCTAATGGGAAGGAACTAACTTGGGGTGAATATGGATGAGTTGACATGAGACAAATTCAAGAAAATCTTGTATGAATTTCACCAGGAATGCTAGATCACTAAAAGTAAAGGAGTTTTGGAGTTGAAGCAAAGAGAGATTTTGATGTGTGAATATGTTCAAAATTTGACAAAGGTTGCAAATATGTCCACTATATTACCAAAGACAACAATGAGAAGATAGATCACTTTTAAGAGGCCTTAATCCTAAAATCAGAAGGGATGTGAGGATGTCTTCTGCAATGGAGTTTAGTGAGTTGGTGGACAAGGCGTTGATGGCTAATTAGGATGAAAAAGACAATGAGATGTATTGCCAACAAAGCGGGTCATGATTTACTCTAAAGAATCCCACGTAGTGGACAAAGGCAGAACAAAAACCACAATAGGGAAATAGCAAGCGTCCTAGAGTTGAGCAAGTTGCTAATGTGACAGAAAAGCCATTAAGTGTTAAGTATGGGAAGAATCATTTTGGAGAGTACTATAAAGGTAGTAACTTATGTTTCAAATGCAAGAAGCCAAGAAATTTAGCAAAGGATTTCCCACGATGTAAAAGAATGTCCAAGCAAGGGTGTATGCAATGACACAGGAATAAACTAATGCGGATGCTTCCATAGTCTCAACCTCTTAGGTAATATTTTAGTTTCTGGAGTAGCTACAAATGCATTGATAGATTTAGGATCTACGCATTCAATTGCATCAAGTACTTATGTGAGGAAATTAAGCATTACATTGGATTTGTTGAAAGTGAGATAGTGTAACATTACCATCCGGGGAAGAAATGGAATCTAATAAAATGTTAAGGGCTTGTTCTATTTAAATTGGTGATAGATATTTTTATGTGGATCTTGTGATTTTGAATATGGCTGATTTTGAGGTAATTTTGGGTATGCATTGATTGACCAAATATCATGCCACAATTAATTGCAATAACCAGACTACAATTTTTTAGGCTCTTGAAGAAGAACAATTTGTACTAAAGGGTACCATAGGGAGATGCTCTTTAGCAATTATAACTATAATGAAGGCTCAGAAGATGCTCAGTAAAGGTTGTGTTGGCTATTTGGCTAGTGTTGTGGATACTTCAGTAGAATAGAAGTAAAAGCCAAAAGATGTAGATGTGGTTTAAGAGTTTTTAGATGTATTTCCAAATGACTTACCAGGATTACCACCAGATCGAGAAATTGTTTGTAATTGATCTTGTACCAAGAACTACACCCATTTCCAAAGCACCTTCATGGCACTGACAAAAATTAAAAGAGTTGAAGATCTAATTGTAAGAATTGCTTGATAAGAGTTTTATATGCCCTAGTTATTCTCCTTGGGGAGCGCCTGTGTTGTTTACGAAGAAAAAGGATGACACGTTGTAGTTGTGTATTGATTATAGAGGGTTAAACAAGGTGACTATTGAAAATAAATATCCACTCCCATGGATAGATGACTTGTTTGATCAATTATAAGGTGCTTTTGTGTTTTCTAAAATTGATTTGCAGAGTGGATATTATCAAAAGTCAGGGGAGAAGATGTGCAAAAGGCTACCTTTAGAACAAGGTATAGGCATTATAAAATGCCCTAGCTATGTTTGTGGACTTGATGAATAGGGTGTTCAAGTAGTTTCTTGATAAATTTTTGATAGTGTTTATTGATGACATTTTGATCTATTCTCGGAGTGAGGAAGAACACAAAGAACTCTTGAGAATTGTGCCACAAATTCTCAAGGAAAATAAGTTGTATGCTAAATTTAAGAAGTGTGAATTTTGGCTAGAACAAGTGGCATTCCTAGGACATATAGTGTCTAAGAATGGAGTTTCTGTAGATTCAGGTATAGTGGAAGTTGTCAATAATTGGCCAACACCAACAAATGTGTCAGAAGTTAGGAGTTTCTTAGGATTGGCAGGTACTATCGACAAGCCACTCCGTTTAGATCACTGACTAGAAAGAATGTGAAATTTCAGCGGACTAATGCTTGTGAAAGGAGTTAAGAATTGAAGCATAGGTTAACCATACTCTAGTGCTTACCATTTCAACAAGAACCGGTGGATTTGTGGTGTATAGTGATACCTTCAAGAGTGGTTTAGATTATGTGTTAATGCAAAATGGGAAGGTAATTGCATATGCCTCCAAACAACTAAAGGGGTATGAAAAGAATTACCCAACTCATGATTTGGAACTTATTGATATAGTTTTTGCTTTGGAAATCTAGAGACATTATTTGTATGGTGAAAAATGTGAAATTTATATTGACCATAAGAGTTTTAAATACTTTTTCACCCTGAAGGTATTGAATATGAGGTAGCGTAGATGGTTGGAACTTGTGAAGGGCTATGATTGTGTAATCAATTATCATCCTGGCAAAGCAAATGTAGCTGCTGATGCCTTGAGTAGAAAATCAAATTCATCCCTCTATGTATTCAAAAGCCAATATTGTTGGATTTGTAAAGATTAGAACTTGAAATAGTTTCGAAAGGAAGAATGAGTAAATTGTTAGCCCTAGTATTGCAACATATGCTACAAGATAAAATTAAAGAAGGTCAAAAGGTGGACAAATATTTGATTGTGTTGAGAAATAGAATTGATGCTACAAAGACCAAACTTCTCAGTTGCTCATGATAGGATTATAAGATATAGAGGGAGGTTGTGTATGCCATTTGTTAAGGCAGTTAAAGAATACATCTTGAAGGAAGCCCATATGACTCCTTATGTAGTACACCCAAGTAGCACAAAATTGTATAGAGATTTAAAGTAATATTATTGGTGGCCTAGAATAAAGAAAGATGTCGCAAAGTTTGTGGCTGAATGTTTAACTTGTCAATAAGTTAAGATTGAATGTCAAAGAAGAGCGAGGTTGCTGAAACCTTTGTTGATTCTAAAATGGCCATGGGGACCCGTTACAATGGATTTTGTGCTTGGAATGCCTAGAACTCAAAAATGATTTAACTCCATATGGTTGATTGTGGATAGAATAACCAACTCATTCCATTTTCTTTCGGTAAAGTCCACTTATACTAGAGATCAATATGCTTAATTGTATATTAAAGAGATAGTCAGATTACATAGAGATCCTAAGTTCCCATTTGCTTTTGGGAAGAGTTTACATAGTGTTATGGGAACAAAACTTGCATTTAGTATATTTCATTTCCAAAGTGATGGACAGTCAGAAAGGATAATTTAGACACTGGAAGATATGTTAAGAGTTTATGTGTTTGATATGCAAGGGAGTTGGGATACAAAGCTTCCTATGTTGGAATTTACTTATAACAATAGTTACTGAGCGATGATTGGAATGACACCTTATCAAGCATTGTATGGAAGAAAATGTAGGTCTCTGATTCATTGGGATGAAGTTAGAGAAAGAGGATTACCTGGCCTAGAGATGGTATAGAAAACTAGTAAGGTAGTGGAAAAGACACATGAAAGAATGAAGACAAAACAAAGTAGACAGAAAAGCTGTGTAGACAAAAAAAGAAAAGATCTAGAGTTTACTATTAAGGATCAAGTATTCCTAAAGGTTGCTTTAATGAAGGGTGTCACGAGATTTGGGAAAATAGGAAAACTAAGCCCAAGGTATGTTGGTCTATTTGAAATCTTAGAAAGGGTTAGTGATAGAGCATATAGATTGGCCTTACCTTCATCATTATCCAACGTACATGATGTCTTCTATGTGTCCAAACTCAAGAAGTACATTCCAAATCCCTCATAGGTTTTAAGTTATGAGCTGTTGGAAATAATATATGATTTAGCATGTTAGGAGAAACCAGCACAAATCCTTGGTAGAAAAAAAAAGGAGTTGAGGACCAAAAAGATTCAACTTGTTGAGGTTTTACAAAGGAATCATTCAATAGAAAAGGTCATTTGGGAAAAAGTGGAAGAGGTGCAGAATAGGTATCCAGAATTATTTGGTATGTCAAATTTCGAGGATAAAATTTTATAAAGAGGAGAAGGTTGTATTGGCTAATTAACTCACAATTAGCTAGTAATAAGCATTTTGCATATCTATGCAAAAACACAGGATATTGAAGTATGAGCATACAGAAAGCATATTTTTATGAGCATGAGTACTTATTATTTTTAAGATTGAGTCATGCATGAATGTGCTTTTTTTATTGAATATGACATTGCATTATCAATGTATGATCTAACTTAAAGCTCTAATTGCAGCAAAAAGCTTGGTTTCTCGATGAAGGAAGACTGGAATGCTAAATGGTTGTGAATTGATTGGAAAGTGTTTTTCCATTTTTAATGCATTCTAAATTGATTGTTTTGCCTATTTATTCATTTGGAATAGTTAGACTTTATTAGAATTAAAAGTATGCAAAATGGTACAATTTGATTAGTGTGTTGACTAGGTTACATAAACTTAAGTTGTTTTTTTTTGTACTTAATTTTACTTAGCATTCTTTCCACATGTCAAAACCTTGAAAAAGATGGAAAAAGCTCCCAAGCAAGCTCCTCTATCCTCTCACTTAGTGCAAAGGACTCGAGGTAAGTGGAAACTACCATTTGCTGTATCATAAGGACTATGTAATGTTATGTTTTGAGGTGCATTGATTTTGTTGTAATTTGGGAATGATATAGAATGTCAAAAAGCATTTATGATTCATGACATTTATGTGATATGATCTAAAAAGGGAATAATATTTTTAACTAAAATGGGGGTATAATGCTTAAGTAGTGCTTGGGTAGGCGCATGACACGGGTGGGACTAGCAGACCTGACAAAGGGTGGTGAATACTTTGAGGTTGAAAAACCAAGATAAGAAAAGCTACAAAGACTGAGAATGAATAAAGCAAATACTAAGGTCTAAAGACTAAGATAGAAACCCCATATTATTGCTGTTGCATTGGCCAAATTATGAAGAATAGGTACCGAAAACCATGGCTTATTATTACCAGTTAAGTAATACACTCCAAGTGTACCTATAAGAAGAAAGAATTGTTGAAAGAAAACTGTTAAAAGAAAATGTCTGATTGCATTCTCATTCAATGTTCATATTCATGCATTAGTTTCTACATACTAAGCCTTTAGCTCATCATAGTTCTTCTGATACAGGTCAAGATGTACAAGGTTAGGGGTTGACCTTGTATCTAGAGCCGCCAGATAGAGATTTGTTCATATGTCATGTTTTAGATAAGCTTTTAAAGCTTATTTTGCAACACTATTTTGTCAAATTTAGCAACTCTGTTATGGTTTTGTAAACAGATATATTATTAACTCTAGATGTGATAGTATACTCCACATCCCATTTTTGAATATTGTATATGTTATTAATAAACAAATGAGTGAAATAACAGTTTTAAAACTCTTTTGTACTGAAATGCATATTTTTAGTAAACCATAACATTTATAATGTAAATGAAAGGTTAATACTTTTTATCCTAACTAAACAGGCTTTCCATGAGTTTATTAGTTAGCTTGAGGGGTATTACAGTTGGTGACCATCATATGTTAGGTACACTAATGGGTGACCGATGAACATTATGAGCAAGTGACTAGTAAACAACTACTCAACATAGCGTAGACCTATATGATTATTTCTTATTTTGGATTTTAAGTAGTGCCTGGAGAAGAGGACCTAATAATCGAGTACTTGACTAAGAGGTCCTTATTAAGCCAAGTCAAGTGAATTGGTAAGTGACTATGTTCCATGGTGACAAATGAATAGTGATAGTCTAGAGTTCAACATCAAGCAAGCGAGTCGATCAAGCATGTCGACAAGTGAAGACGGTGTAACAAGCACATTACTTGGGCAAATAAATAGAGAGTAACCATGTGCTCAAGTTGCGAGCGAATCTCGAGCGAGCCCATCGGTTGTATGAATATCAACAATTCTCAACCTCATGTAAATGAAAATTTAAGCAAGTTCTAGCTTAGCTAAGGGAGCAAAATCTTGGGCAAGCCCCCAACGGTTAGACAAGTGAGAAACTAGGCCAGCTTCCGAGTAAATTCTTAAGTGAGCCAAGTACTTATGCGAGTGAATTCTCGAGTGAGCTTAACTTTGAAGGGAGTGATGTCTTGAGCGAGCCCTTGGTAATAGGGTTAGTGGGAAACTAAGCGAGCTCAACTTTAAATATTGGAGCAAATTCCATGCACTTAGGCATGCGAGCAAAAACATAACACCTTTGACAAGGGTTTAGTATTCACTTCTTTTCAGTCATGAAAAGCCAAGTTTCATATACCCTACTTTTTAAGGAATCTAATTGGGCACTTCATGAATAGATCAAACCCAATGATGGTGAAACATGAACCATGCAAATGGCTAAATCAAACTCAGGATTTAGTAAGTAGATCGAACTTGATGGGTAGAGAAATAAGCCATGAAGATGGTGAGTTGAACCAAGCATTGTGCGAGTAAATTGAACACAATGAGTGAAAAGACTCGAACCGAGTGTTAAGTGAGTAAATCAAAACCAATGGTTGAAAAGGTGAGTTGTGAAAATAGCGAGTCAAACCAAGGATTAGGTGAGTAAAATAAGCCATGAATATGGTGATTTGAACCAAGCATTGGGCTATAAATCGAACCCAATGGGTGAAAAGATAAGCTATGAAGATGACTACATTAAACCGATCATCATTAGATGAATAAGTCGAACCCAATGATAAAGAAATAAAGGCTATCTTTACTTCTTTACTAGTGACGGGCTAACTAGTGTTAAAGCTATGAGTAACAAGCCATTGATCGATGAGTTAAGTAGGAGGCCACAATTGACAAGTGACACAAATGAGTAGTGAGTCGTCAAGTGGCAAATAGTTGAGTAGTGAGCCTTTATGTGACGAATCAAGAGGGAAGCCTTGATCGATAAGTGATGGAAATTTGGCAAATCATCAAGTAGCGAGTTGTAAAGTAGAGAGTTGTTTTCAACTTTACGGCAAGCAAACCACCACCATTCAAGTCTTTAAATATTGAAGTCAACTATTGTGGTTGCACTCGTTTATCGCTAACGAGCTTCCTACATGACCATGTATAAGGATCAAGCAAGTTTTAATTCGATTAGAGGATGAGATCGAGTCAGCTATTGACAAGGCAGGATTAAACCGACTAGTGGCGATGAGAGACAAGACAACTAATGGTGAGGTGAGATTGAACTAGTTGGTGGTGTGCATAATCGAGCCACCTAGCAATGTGGTGAGATTGAATTGGCTAGTGACGAGCACAATTGAGCAGGCTAGTAGCGAGCAAGATCGAAGCGGCTAGTAGTGAGAAAGATTGAACTAGCTAGTGGCAAGCATAATCAACCCTGCTAGCAGCGACATAAGATCAAATTGATTAGCGGTGAGCATAATCGGGCCTGCTATTGGTGTGGCAAGATCGAACCAATTAGCAGCAAACATAATTAAGCTGGTTAATGGCACGCGGATTGAGCCGACTAGTGGTGAGCATAATCTAGCCTGCTAGTTGTGTGGTGAGATCAAATGGCTAGCGGCAAACATAATCAAGTGGCTAGCAATGAACGGTGTAATCAATCCATTCCCAATATAAAGTCTCATTAAAAGAGCTTGTTGAGGAATGTTGGCTTGTTTCGTGGTTGGCCATAGCAAGCTTCATTGGTAGCGTCAAGTGGTAGCTGGGTGATTGTGTTGAAATTGACAAGTATGCTTAACTATATGTACAACTCCTAGCCTTCCTCTGTTGCCTTTTCTTTCAGTTGCCTCCCCTTTAGCAAGTTGCATGCTGAGTGACCAAGGTTTTGGTGGGGCTCATAATACTGGTTAATGTCCCTATGATAAAAATAAACGATTCATTTGTTAGACCTTATCTCAGAGTTTACATGGTCAATATATCTTCTGCTTGACAAGCATCGAGAAGCAAAGTGTGGTCATATGGCCTAGCCCCTAGAGTTGGTAGTGGTTGCATTGGGTGCTATAATGCTAATGAGTGGCAGGCCATCAAGTGATGAGCCAATGAGTGCTAAATGACATTACCTAATAGCCAGCGAAATAGTGACAAATGAAGCTAGGACTGTAGAGATAAATAAATGCTTATCAGTTGATAAATCAAATAAATGCTTATCAGTTGATAAATCAAAGGATGATGCGAACTTGGCTTGTTCCTTTGAGTGACTTGCAGAAGGGTTTTGGACCCTCTCATTCATCATTAGGCTAGTGTCATTGCACTTATTTGTCATGATGACTAATGGAGTGAAGACTTCAGGAGTAGATGATCAAGAAGCCCTATGATGGGCGACAAACTATAGATGTCAGAATCTACTGTCAAAAAAAAAAAAAAAAAGAATGTAGTTAGCAGAATAAAATCATGAATGTAAAAATTAGGGCATCTAATCACCGTTAATATCTTCATCACCATTATTCAGACAGATTATGATGAAAAGCACATGACAAACAACCAATGAATAAACTAATGACAAACAACCAATGAATAAACTAAGTGTATAAAGTAAATAACAAAACCAAAATTTATACTAGATCACTCTTGAATGAGCTACATCTGCTGTTGAGATGTTTACTATGTTGGACAAAATTTACATGGTAAGTTGAGTAAAATATTTCTTGAGTGATTTTTGTAGAGTAATAGCAAGTTAAAATGGTGTAAGGTCCCTTCTAAAGGGTCTTCCTCTATTTATAGAGGTCAGATAAGGTGGTTACATGAGCTGTTACCACTCCTTTCCTCTCATCATGGGGTAGCTGAGTGTAGTAGTGGTATGAAGTAGTGGGTGGTTATGACATACTCATATATTCATATTCTTCTAGTAGTGGTGGTCATTGAGACGTACCCACAAAGATCGTAGTGGTTCCAAGAAGAACAGAGTTATTAACGATCGTTGACAAGCGATGAGGAGCAAGCGACGAGTGATGGGCAACAAGTGGCAGGGAGCAAGCAATGAGTGACTAGCGACAAGCGATAGGGAATGAATGACGAGTAATAAGAGACAAATTATAAGCAACGAGTGACAAGCAACAAGCTATCAAGTGGAAAATAAAATTAACTAGAGGCGAGCTGACTCCAGGCAAGTGAGGCTAACGAGTGACGAACCAAAAAGTGACAAATTTATGAATACCAAACCTATGAGTGATGTGCCAACGAGTGGCGAGCCAACGAGTGTCAAATAGTAAGGAGCAGGTAACACGTACCCTTCTTGTAATGATGACTTACGGCTGATGAGTGACAAATAGTGATTGATGAATGAGTATTTTACTCATATATCAAGCATTTTTTAAGCTTAAATATTGTGAAAATATTCAAGCATATGTGTTATTTAGACCTTTTTGGTGTTATGTTTTAGGAAACTAAGATTTCAGTCTTTATGGGATTTTTTGGTATAAAAATAGTGCTTAAGAAGCATTTTTAAGGTGAATCCAGTAAGCGCTATGCACTAGTGTGACCTGTTGCACAGCCAGCACTACCTGTTATGTGGCTAGTGTAACCTGCTGCACGCCTTATGCACCCTTGGCGAGCTGAATGGCTCTCTTGAGGGCTTATTTGGCCTAAATCTTGATTCGATGGCTGAAATTGAACCTGAAATGAAGCCCTACCATCCTAAAAACTAACGACTCAAAAAAAGAGGGGATAAGCCTCCATTTTTAGAGGAGGAGGCATAAGTTTCCAATGAGATTTTGAGCTAAACCCAAGGAAGAAGATAAGGAAAAAGAATAAAAAAAATATTTATTTCTTTTGTTTTAGTTTAGGATTTGAATTTTGGTTTTAGATTTAGGTTTTCTTTTCAATAAAATCATCATAGGAGAAGCATTTTGGATATCAAGAAGCATGAGAGGAGAAGAACATGGAGAGCTTGGAGACCATGACAGCTCCAAACTAGGGTTCTCATTCTTATTCTCTTCTTCTTATTTTTGCGATTTGTAAATGTTGAACCTTTGATGTTTGTTTATTTAATTTGAGTTATGGAGTAGTTGTTTTTCTAGAGCTTTAATTTTACCTAATTACGAAGTGTTGATTACATTTGAGTGCTCTTTCATGGTTTATTTGTATTGTCCCACTTGTAATTCTTCTAGTTTATTTAGCCAATGAATTAGATAATTTTGATGTATGAGATTTGACACTCAGGAGAGGTAATTTTATACATCCAAATGTGATATCACAACTTAGGTTTTTTGGGTTCGAGAGGCCTAAAATTCCTTCGTAGTTATTAGAAGGACTAGAGCTTAATTAATGTTTGATTACTTGGTTTCTAATAGGGATATTGGAATCAATTTTTGAGCATATTATCCTATTTAACACTCGAGAGAAATAATTGGGTTAATTAAGTGGTTTTTGACCAATTAATCATGAGATTCACTTAATTATAAAATACATGCAGATTAATGATGGTGAAAATTGATGCTCTAGTAATTTTAGTTATTTATTTTCTTTACTTTATTTTATTGCTTAACCATTTTTATTAGTTTCTTTCATGCGCCTCTTTATTCAGTCATCCAAATAATCTTAAAAGCTAATCAGTTTTAGTAATTAACGTAAACTAGACTTAGTCCTCATAGAATCGCCATTCGTATCTTATACACTTTATTACTTGTACGACCCGTATATTTGTAGAATTTGCATCAAGTTTTTAGCACCGTTGTTGGGGATTGTTATTTAGTTTTGGTTAATATCGATACCAATTAGTTCTAGGGTTAAATTGGATAGTTTACTTGCTTTTATTTGTTTATAGTTTCCTTTATTTTTACTTTTGTTTTTGTTAGTTTTGTTCCTTTGACGAGGTACTTTGCGATGTCTCATCAACAAGTCCTTTTAAGTTTTGACCTACATGAGATGAAACCAATGCATAGTGTTTGGTGGAGATATAAGAAGTTGACAATTCGATTTCCTCACCACGGTTCTCAAAGGAGTGTCAACTTTAAAATTTTCTCAATGGGTTATGTATTGCAACAAGAAAGTGAGTCTAAAGTAGAAATGATGCCACCTCTTTCTACCAAATATCAGTGGATGATGCCTATTGTATGTTGGAAGACATGGCAGACTATGATCATTGGTATTGGAACAATTCCAACAATTTGGAGCCATGGTTTGACACCCAACCTCAAGAAACCGGTGTATCTCTAAAACTTCAAGCCATATTTGTAGATTTTTCAAAGTAGACATCCACACTTGAAGAGGAATGATCAGCATATGGAGAGGTTGGATGAGAAGTTGATAAGACTGAATGCAATGATAGAGGAGTCATTCGAGACATTGAAAAGGGTAGAGGCAATGGGAAAATAAATTGAAGAATTGGTAGCATCCACTCTTACTATGGATGTTCCGATAGAATACAAGCAAGATTGCCACCTTGAGATGCCTACCCAAATGGGAGGAGCACTTAAAGATGTTTGATGGTGATTCTCTAAAGTTTGAAGAGTCTTCAAGTGAAGAAGAGGCTAAAGACTTGGTTAATGAAGAAGAATCACAAGAAGAAGTCTTTGAGGCCTAACCAATCATGACCACACCTAGAATTGAAGAGCACATTAATGAGGATCCAATGTGGCCATCACCTCCTCTGCTAAAGTTAGCACTATTTCTTCAAGCCCACCAAGCTTATCCTCCGAAACCAAATCTTGTTGGTGCCACATATGACACACTTCCACATCTTGCCAAGCTTGAGGGCCTCTAATGGGACTTAGAAAATACACATTTCTTAAGGTTAAATATCATCATTTTGCATTCATATTTCTCATTAAACTTCTTAATTTAGGTTTTTTTGTGTTAAATAGTATTTTAGTGTCTTCGTGTAAAAATATGTTTAATTAAGAGTTTTTAATATGTTTTATGTATAATAATATTTTTGTTAATTTATAGAGTCAGTCTTTGTATGTAAAATAATTAACTAGTGTGAAATTAATGAAAACCACAATGAAAAGTGTCATGATTTTATTTTTAGCTTTAACGCTTTTGAAAATGTGTTTTTAGCTTGTAAATATGTTTTAATATATTTTTAATAATATTTCCAAGTGTTAAAAATTAGATTTGTGTCAAACCAAAAGGGCCTGAAATTTTTATAAGTTTGTAATTATTTTTAGCATGTTTTGTGTGCTTTAATATAAAATAAATATTTTTAATATTTTTATGAATATTAAGTTTGTAAAATAATTAATTTTTATTATGCTTGTTTAATTTTAGATTTGAATTCTAGAAGAAAAACAGAGCAAAGTGACATCGAAATGAGCAAAATCGGACAACAAATGTAAAAGAAACAAATAAAACAATCATATTTTCAACTATGGGATACATGGCGCGTTTGCAGTTGTCAAATCCATTGCCAAAGTCATCTGGGCCATTCACGTGCCGAGACATCAGTGGGGTTGTAAGTTTGACACATGTTAGTGGGGTCCACCTCTGTTTAGCCTCACCGTTTCCTGTGCATGTGTTTCTAGTTGTTGCCCATGATCTTGTGTTTACATCCGTCAAGTTAGAAGACCAAGACCAATCCAACGGTCTATGGAATTCTAGTTGACTTGACCTTCTTCAACTTAATCTGGACTATGATTCTAAGTTAAATTTCATGTAATCAAAGGCCATAAATTGTCCGTCTATAGGTGTGTCAGACCGGATCTCAGTTAAATACTTGCATGCTAGAAGGAAGGGGAATTCGAAGGAAAAAAAGAAGAAAAAATAAATTTAAAAAATCACAACTTGGCAACTTGTATCCATTTGTATCTAAATAAACAATAGCAAAAATAATAAAGAATTTATAAAGTAGGGAAATTTTGCGTATAAATATCAGTGGTCTCTCCTCTAGTTCCTCAACCCCTCTATTTGTTAAAAAAAATACTGTTAAAGTTTTCAAATAGTTTCTAAGTTTTAGTTTTTAATATTTAATTTTTAGTCTATGTTTTCATGAAATAATTTCTAATTTATGTTGCAAAAATTATGATTAAACATATTTTGGGTGTTTTTATTTTAAATATGTTTTTTTAATTTTCCTTTTTAGCTAAGGAAAGAGGGCAAATTCTAGCAAAATTAGTTTAAATATTTTTAGTTTTTCTTAGTTTTCTAAGCAGTTATAATGCTAAAATTATTTTCTTGGAAAACTTAGGATTTTAAGTATTTTCTTAGCTAGAATTCTTGCAAAATTAGGTTTTACTTCATCGCTGACATAGGCTGACACGGATAATACTTAGGAGGACCTTGATTAGTCATAAACAAAGAATGACATGGTAAATGCTTTTTGTCTGTTATTTTAGTTAAGTAATGTTGAAATCATGCATGTTTATCAAGTTGAGTTTTTTTTGCATTATAGACATGAATTGACACTGTAAATGCTTGGTTGATTTATTATCATAGAAGATGGCATAGTGTGTTCTCAAACTATTTAATAAATATTTAGAAAAACTAAAATATATTTAAGTTAATTTCTCAAATGGAGCCTTTGAACCTCAACACTATTATTATTGTTGTTGTTACTTTGTTAAATTAATTGCACTTATTCTATAAAGTTCCATCTCAATTATTTGCATTTCCTGTTATTGAGGTTCTAAAAATCACAACAATATGAAAATGAAAAATGTTGTAAAAATGTGTAAATATTATAAATAAATTAGCTTAATAAATGTACTAGACTTAGCAATAACCTTTTCTCTGTAAGATCGACCTCAGACTCATAGAGTATTAATTACTTATGACAATCTTATACTTGAGGTTATATTGGATTGTAACTTCTAAGGATCGAACAAGTTTTTGCCACCGTTGCTAGGGAGAGGAATAAAAATTGTTTTAAGTGCAATATATTTTGTATATTATATTTCTTTTTCTTTTATTTTCTATTTTTCTAACTTGTTTTATGTTATATTTGTTTTCTTTAAATATTTGTTGTTTTGTAGGAGTTAAGTATTGTTCATGTAGGAATTCTACATGTATTTTTAGTTCAATGTGTTCAACATGTCGCAACCTATTGCTAAATAGCACGAAGTCAATTTTGTTGAAGGAAGTACATATGTTGAATTACATGATCCTTTAACATGTTTGATAAATTCATTTGAGCTAAATGATCCATCTAAAAGTGAGAATTGTTACACGTCTGCTTTGATTAATTAAATTCATTAAGTTGAAAATTCCATTTTAAAAGAAAGCAACATTGAGAAACCTAATTTAGAAAAGGCAGTAGTTACCAAAAAGGAAACCATTGAAAAGGAAGATTTTGATGTTGAGAAGGAATTTCTTAAAGTAAGGGGTGGTAATTTAAGTTTTTGGGAACTCCTTTCTCTTGGAAAATTTAGAATGATTTTCCACAACCAACAATTAATCTCATAGATTCTGATGATGATAAGGAGGAATTTGACTTTGATAAAGTATGTCAAAAAAAATTAGGTGATCAAAGTTTTTGGAGACTTTCTTTTGCTTTCAAACCTACCTCTAATAATCGTTTAACTTTAACCGCTGAATTTGTTTATATAGATTCAGATTTACATGATGAAACTATAACTTTAAAATAGTATTTTATTTTTAGTTTCTATTTTTGTTTGTTTTGTATGTTATTGTGTGATGTTTTCATAAAATTCAAAAAATAATTTTTGAAAAATTCATTATAATAGCTGAGCAAATGAGGTATAATTTATTAGGATTAGTTGGTATTTTATATTAACGGCCCCTTGAGATCCATTTTAATGAAGTGATTATCCATGGATTTTTTTTGATTTTTAGACTTTTATAAATTTTAATTTAAAAATTGAAAAGTGTTTTAAGAAAATAAAAAAAGTTTAAAAACACAAAAATAATTTAATTTTTAGTTTTCTTGTTTGTTAATAAATATTTTTTTTTCTTATATTTAGTGTTTAATAGTGTGTAGTAACTTGGTAGATTACTTAGCTCATTCTCTATTTAACGTTTGTATAATCCGTCACTGTGCATCCAAGTTCAGAATTCTCAGTTCATTCTCTCTCGAAAAATTCTCATTCTCTCTGTAGACTCTCGAAAAGCTCTCTACTTACTTTCTAAATCTTCAAAGCTTTTCTCTAGAATTTTCTCAAAAAACCTTCTAAGTTCTTCGACTTTCAAACACTTTTGCCAAAGAATTTTTCAACCTTTTGTTTCTTAATCCTACAAAATCTTCACAATACTCTTAAACACTCTTAAATCTACTCAAAATTTCCAAATCTCTCAAAAGTTCTCTCACATGCATTATTTTTCTGTAGGCATTTTATGTGTCATGTAAGAAGATTTGTTTTCATTTTTAAAATGAGATCCCATTTTGTCAAAAGTTGTATAGTAGTGTATTGTTTTTCAAAAGTTAACTAGGCATTGTCGGGTAAAAAATTTGCAAAAGTTTTATAGTTGTGTCATACCTGTCTTCATTTGTCATACCGGAACACGTTATCCTTGTCTATACTTAGATGTGTATAAGATCCCATTTTAGGTTTACGTTTTATTCAAAGCTGTGTTAAATAGAGATAGTAACATAAAAGTAAAAAAAAAAAAAAAAAGAGTCTTAGTTCTTAGAAACCATTATGGCTTCCTCCTCCTAGTCATTTCAGAGCTTCATAAAGATCTATGCGTTTTGTGGTTCTAGTCTAGGTAAAGGCCTTGATTACGTAGAAGCTATTGATAAGTGCATAATTCATCATATTTTGCATCATTTTTTCCTTGCTTTATTGTCTAAGTTTTTAAGTAATACTTATGTTTTATTTTTATTTTGTGATTTTAGTTATTTACTAATAAAGAACAAAAAGAGGGAGAAATGATGATTTTTGGAGTTACAAATATCAAGCATTCAACTTGGATCTAATAGAAGTCGTGGATTGCAAATCAAAGGAAACGATTAAGAAACAACAAAAGCAGTATGAAAGATAAACACCACGCTATAGTGCCATTATTGCCCTCTACAACGCTGCGTCGCATTGCATAGCCTGCCCAGCATGTGTCTATCGGCCTCAAAAGCACGATAGTAGTGTCCCCCACATGTGTCTTATGTGTGTATGGCCTTGCAACTGACTTCCTTGGGTGCCAGAGCCCCATAAAGCATGCCCAACATGCATGCCATGTCCTATTGGTAGTCCCCATTGCACGGCTGCATGGCCTTCACCTCTAAACGTATTTTTGAGGATTTTGGCTCCAAAAGCTCATTTTTACTATTAAAAAACCCTACCAATATATAAGCATCATTATAGAACACTAAGCCAACCTTTTTAGCCTCAAAAACTTAGAAAATCACAACAAGAAAAAAGAGAAAAGAAAGAGAGAAAGGAGGAGATTCCAAGGACTTGCTGCTTAAGGAGTCTTGAAGATCTTCACAACCTCTTCTTTTAGTTCATTTGTGTGATATGTAATGTTGTTAATTTTTGTGTTTTTGTTGTCAATTTTAACTATGTTTAGCTAAGTTATTTTGTGGTTAAAGGTGAATTCAAAGCCTTAGACATGTTTATGTAGTTGATTATATGGATTATTCTTAGAATTTCTTGTTGAAATTGCTTATGTTTCACTAATTTACTATTCATTGAAGATTTTTATGGTGTTATTTAAGTGTGTAACTAAGTAAAACTTGAAAATTGCTTAATGCTAGGTTAGAAATCTTGATCTATAATTGTCTTGAATTTTTAACCATAAGTAGCAAATTGTGACACACATTTGCGGTGAGGCTTTTGTGTGACTGTGATATGAAACATAACATAGGTTGAATGAACCTAGCTTTTATGTGTTTGTTGCTTAGATCAAACTATCTCTCTGTATAAAGATTCTATTATATTGAACTTAGTGAGCTTCCTCTTAGGTTGTTTGATGGAAAAGGGGTTTAATAGAGTGCTTTTCTTATTAAATCTAAACTATAAAGAAGGATAGGGGTAATAGAGCTTTTTGCTATCTACGGTTGTTAGTTTCAATAGAAAATTCGAGAAATAAACATTGTCTAACGATGGAGAGTAAACCTTTAACCTGTTTTATTATTATTGTTTTCAATCCTTTGAATTTCGTATTCTATTTATTTATTTTGTTTTGTTAATTTCAATTTTCGTTAATTTAGCTAAAAACATCAAAACCCCTTTTAATTATAAAAAAACATATAAAAAGAAAAAATTTGTTAACAAATCAATTAAATTGAATCCTCTGTGGTAATGACCATTGCTTGCCATTTTACTCAATAACGACCACATTAAAAGCCATCAAGATTTTATCTTTTGATGTGTCTGTTGGGATCATGTCAAAATTTTGGCACCGTGTCACTAGGAATTGAAATTTTAATTAAATTGTTATTGGTTTTTCATTTTATTTGAGTTTTACTATTTTCATTTTTTGTGTTGTTTTTCTTATTTTTCAAGTTTTTTCAAGTTTGAATGTCCAACGATAACAATGAGGACAAACTTCTAAGAATCAAACACTTCGTAGAAACATCTAGAGCTGCACAGTTACATCCACCACCCCCATTTCCACTGTCACCTCCATGTGCAACACAAAGTCTACCACCGAAGTTCAACCAAGCTCTAAAACGTTGACTTACCATCATTAAGTCATTCTCTAGAACACTTCAACCACCAAGAATAAGAAGAGGTGGCAGTACACAACAACAACTGAACACTCAAGGGTTCTTGACCAACAACCATTTTGCATTTAATATCCAAACCTTGAAGCAGAATTTGAGCTTAAATTCAGACTAATCCACCTTTTGCTAACGTTCCATGGATTTGCAGCTAAAGACCCACAGAAGCATCTCAAAGAGTTTCATATGTTGTGTTCTAGCATGACACCGATCGAAATTTCTAAAGAAAACATCAAATTGAGAGCCTTCCCATTCTGTTTGGCAAATTCTGCTTAAGAATGGCTCTAAGACTTACCTTTTGGCACTATCACTACATGGAATGAAATGAAGAAACTCTTTCTTGAGAAGTATTTCCCTGCATCTAAGGTAGCCACCATCCGAAAAGAAATTTGTGGCATCCAACAATACAATGGCGAGTCCCTTTATGAGTATTGGGGACGGTTCAAGATGTTATGCGCAAGCTACCCTCATAACCAAATCAGTGAACAACTCCTCAATCAATACTTTTATGAAGGTCTTATGCCGATGGATAGAAGAATGATTGATGCCACTATCGAAGGAGCTTTAGTTGATAAGATTCTGGAAGCCACAAGAGCTCTAATTGCAAACATGGTAGTCAATTCCCAACAATTTAGGAACCGGCATGAACCACCACCACCACCACCTCTACCATCTCTATCAAAGAAAGTCAACGATGTTGGCACTTCTTCCACAGTTAAAGAGCAACTTTCCCACCTCACTTCACTCGTTCAACAAATGGTGATGGGAAAGATGCAACAGGCAAAGGTGTGTGGAATATGTTCCACTATTGGTCATTTCACTGATATGTGCCCAATAATGCAAGATGGTAACATGAAGCAAGCCAATTGCGTAGGCAGAATCTAGGGACAGCCAAGGAAATATGATCCCTTCTTGAACACTTACAATGAAGGATGGAAAGGCCATCCTAATTTTAGTTATGGGAAAGCATAACAACTGGCTGTAGTAATTCCAATGATCAACCGTCCAATGGGTTACACTCGACCAATGCATTAATCATACTAAGCTCAACCCCAACCTGCTCCACCAAAGTTGGATCCTTCTTTTGACGACATAGCTAAGGCTTTAGCTATTGGCTTCTTGTAGTTTCAACAAGAGATAAAAGCAAGTTTTCAAAGTTTAGAAACTCAAATTGGCCAATAGGCTAGTGCTATGAATCGGTTAGTGGCACAAAGTTTAGAAAAATTGCCCTCTCAAACTATAACTAACCCAACATAGAACGTTAGTGCCATCACATTAAGGAGTGGGAAGTATCTAGAGACTCCACCACCAAATGTTCCAATGGAAGAGAAGAGCGCTCAAAAGGAGGACATGCTTATGAAAGAAGAAGCCGCCTCTCCGTTAACAAATTACCAACTCTAAAGGTAAGCCCCAAGAATCTTATGGTTCGTTACATAACCTCACCTCATTTTCATAGTAGGTTAGCAAACTATAAGAAGGATGAGCAAGAAAAGGAAATTTTGGAGACGTTGCGCAAGGTGCAGGTAAACATACCACTATTAGACGCCATAAAGTAAGTTCCACGTTATGCCAAGTTTCTCAAAGAGTTGTGCACCACAAAGCAAAAACTGAAAGGTAATGAGGTAGTAATTATAGGGGAGAATGTGTCAACAGTGCTGAAAAAGAAGATTCCTCCAAAATGTAAAGACCCATGCATGTTCACTATACCTTGTGTTATTGGAAACACCAAGTTTGATAATGCCTTGATAGATTTAGGAGCATCAATTAATAACACGCCATATTCAATTTTTGCTTATTTAAATATCGATACACTTAAAAAAACTGGTGTGATTCTACAACTTTCCAATCAGTCTATTGTTATTCCCATGGGAGTCATGGAAAATGTTTTGGTGTAGGTGAATAGATTAGTCTTCCCAGTTGATTTTATGTGCTTGACATGGAGGATCATTCCTTGCTCAACTCAGCACTTATACTGCTCTGAAGTCCATTCCTGAAAATCGTTGGGACAAAGATTGATGTGTTGGAAAGAACTTTAACCATAGAGTTTGATGGTGAGGTGATACGTTTCAAGAAAGATAGAGGATGAATGATGGAAGCAGGTCTACGTCGGGCTGAGGACATTAAACCAAGCACTTGTTGAGAGGCATCCCAATAGACGGATAGCGAATTCAACAGATTTGTTCTTTCTAACTCTCTACATTTTATCTTTTTAATATTTTTGTTTTGTTGTCTTTGTAAATATTTTTGTTTTTCTATTTTCTTTCATACTTAGCCTTCCATTGAGGACAATGTAAGAGTTAAGTATGGGGTAAAGGCTAGCTTGATTTCTAATATTTGTATGTTGTTATTGTGTGCATTGCTCTAAATCTCGAGAATTTATTCTTAAGATGGCCCCATTGAATGGTTGCTTTATGAAGAATGTGGTTATCCATGCCCTCTCTAAACACATTCAATGATACGTGGATTTTATTGGAATTCTCTAGATCTAGATTTTTGCATGCATTTGCTTGCTTAAAAAATTCATAAAACATAAAAACCATAATATTTGTTTCGATTTTTAAGTTTTGAATTTTTTATTCTTAAGATGTCATCAAGCCACTTTGATGAGAACTGAGTATTATTGCTATGATTTTGATTGATGATGAGTGTTGTTTCGAATCTTGATGTTATTCATTAGTTCATTTGTTTTTATTATAAATGTACTCAAGTTTTATTGCACAATTGCCATGTTATTTGGCACTGAGATACTTGGATGAGTAAATTCTCTTTATTCTTTTCCAGCATAAAATTTAGTCTTGAAAGTAGGTGTTTTGCATTAAACCTTTGCTAGAGGTCTATCAAGGTGAACGGCTGATCGAGCATCATTTTGAATTTTGAGGCGTTAGGATTTTCCTAGCACCAAAGACAAATCAGCCAGAGCCTTGATAGATGTTCCCAAGAGAAAATCCCCCTTTGAAACATCTCCTTTAGTAGCCATTTGAGCCTTCATATAAACCCGTTTGTTTAATTAGCCAAATTTTCTTATCAAGCCTGGTCGTGTTTATATCGTTACCCTTGTTCTAAAGATGGATTGGAAATTTAGAGATACATTTCAAGTGCATGGGAATTTTGTGAGAAATTGGGTGAATGTTAGAGAATAATTATAGGGAAGAGTACAAATCGAGAGCAAAGAAAGGGAAATTTTATAAGATTAGCTCACAAAAGAAAAAAATAAAAGCCAAAAAATAAAAAGAAAAGAAAAATAAACAAATAAATAAATAAATTAGAAAATAAATTATTGTAAGCTATTCAATTAATAATTTTGGTTTATGCAAGATCAGTTTTGAACATAGCTGAGGCTGAACGCCATTAGACTTGGCCTTGTCAATCACTTCTTTGGGTTTTGAGAGTGTTTCAGGAACTTTGGATTTCCAAGATTTTTCTAATTCCATGAAGTCTTTAGGATTGTTGCATTGCCCATACCTTTCTTTCTTAAGCCATGACCCTTTGACCTTATTACAATCGGTATTGAAAATCTTTTGATTTCAAGTGATGCCTTCATCGTAGTGAAGACTTGTACCAAAGGGAGAGCCTATGATGTTTGACACTTTCATTTTCTTTCATTACGATTTTGGTTTTAACATTTGTTTTGCAAAGTGTTTGACTGTTTGCTTATTCATAGTAGGCACAGAGTAATAATCATTTACAATAGCTGATGCACACACACACTAAGTATGACTGTCATAAGATATATAAACTTTTGAATAAATGTGGATTCAGTTCATTACTTGTTTGATTCCAAGGTTATATCTCTTAATACTCTCTGAGGTTAAAGGTTGAAGGATTACTATTTTGTGTCTTTGTTTGAGTTTTGCTCAAGGACTCGCAAAAGTTAAGTGTGGGGGAATTTGATAAGTGCATAGTTGATCATACTTTGCATCATTTTTCCATTCATTTATTGTCTAAATTTTTTAGTAATACATATGTTTTATTTCTATTTTGTGATTTTAGGTATTTTAATCTTAAAGAATAAAATGAGGGAGAAAAATGAAGATTTTTGAATATAAAAATATCAAGCATTCAATTTAGAGTCCAACGAAAGTCACAGATCATAAAGCTGAGTTTAAACAATTGAGAAACGGCAAAAACGACACTAAAGATAAACACCACATCGCAGCACCATTATTGCCCTTTGTAGCATCACACCGCGGCCCTGTAGCTTGCCCAGCACGCCTGCACGTGCCTTTTAGTCTCAATAGTGAAGATGCCCCTACAGCTGACCTCCTTGGGTGCTAGTGCCCCACACAGTGCCCCCAGCGCACCTGCTATGGCTTGCTGGCAGTCTAGATTGTGTGGCTGCGTGGCCCAGTGCTCGGCCCACACCTCCAAATGCATTTTTGAAGATTTTGGCCCCAAAAACTCATTTTTACTGTTCAAAAGCCCTACTAATATGTAAGCATCATTATGGAACATTAAGCCAACATTTTTGACCTCAAAAACTAAGAAAATCACAACAAGAAAGGAGAGAAAAAAAAAGGAGAAAGGAAGAGATCCAAAAGGCTTGCTATTTAAAGAGTCTTAAAGATCTTCATAACCTCCTCTTCTAGTTCATCCATGTGATCTGTAATGTTTTTAATTTGTGTGTTTTTTATTGTCAATTTTAACTATGTTTAGCTAAGTTATTTTGTGGTTATGTTTATGTAGTTGATTAAACGGATTATTCTCATAATGTATTGTTGAAATTGTTTCACTAAATTCATTGTTCATAGTTGATTTTTATGATGTTACTTAGGTGCGTAACTAAGTAAAACCTAAAAATTAATTAATGTTAGGTTAGAAATCTTGATCCATAATAGTCTTGAATTTTTAACTATAAGTAGCAAATTATGACATACAGTTGTGGTGAAGCTTTTGTGTGATTTTGATCTAAAACATAACATAGGTTGAATGAACCTAGCTTCTGTGCATTTGTTGCCTAGATCAACCTATCTTTCTCAGCATAGAGCTTCCATTAGATTGAACTTAATGAGCTTCCTTGTAGGTTGTTTGATGGAAATGGGTTTAATAGAGCGCTTGTCTTATTAAATCTAAATTATAAGAAAGGATCAGGATAGTAAAGCTTATCACTACCTATGGTTGTTAGTTTCAATAGAAAATTCAGGAATAATTCTAAGATGAACTACATAATGATTGTCTAACGGTGGAAAATAAACCTTTAACCCGTTTTAGTATTATTGTTTTTAATCCTTTGAATTTTGTATTTTGCTTATTTATTTCATTTTGTTAATTTTAATTTTCGTTTGTTCAGTTAAAAACAACAAAACCCTACTTTAATTATTAAAAAAATGTAAAAAGAAAAATTTTGATAGCAAATTAATTAAATTCAATTCTCCATGGGAATGACCATTGCTTGCCATTTTACTTGATAACAACCACTAGCGAGGTTTTATCTTTTGACAGGTCCTTCGAGATCACGTCAGCTGCATTCCACTCAAGTCAAGTCTTGAGTAGTTTCCACTCCTTTCCTCTCGTCATGGGGTAGCTGAGTGTAGTAGTAGTATGAAGTAGTAGGCAGTTACTACGTACAAATATATCCATGTTCTTCTAGTAGTGGTGGTTATATAGACGTGCCCACAAAGATGGGAATGGCTCTAAGAAGTCTGTAGTTGTTAGCTATCACCAACAAGCGTTGAAAAGCAGCAACGAGGGATAGGGAGCAAACGTTGAGGACAAGCGACGAGCAATAGGGAGCAAGCAAAAAGTGATGAATGACAAGCGATGGGGAGCGAGCGACAAGCTATAAAGTGGAAAATGAAATCAACCATCGATGAGCCGACTCGAGGCAAGTAAGGCTAACGAGTGACAAACCAAAGAGTGACAAATTGACAAATGCTGAACCAATAGTGACAAGCCAATAAGTGTTGAATTGATGAACAAAGAGCCAACAAGTGTCAAACTTATGACTGTCGAAAAGTGACGAGCAAGTAGTGAGTACCCTACTTGTAATGATGACTTACAACTGATGAGCAACAAGTAGGGGCCAATGACTTGCCACTTCTTTTGAATGAGAGGTTGTCGAGCGGTGAGTAGGCAACTAGGTGACCATTGAGTAGTCGATTGGTCAACCATTGAGCAATAGACAAGGTGATCATCGAGCAATCGATTGGCTGACCATTGATTTGTCAACTAACTAACTAGTATGAACTTATGACTAATTCCAAGCAATGTGATCTCTAACCACATGTAGGTTGTGAGTAGTAGATGAAGCTGACCCTAACAACTTTCAAATTGACAAGCTAATTCAAAAATTTAATATGAATAGTTATAGTAATTGTTAATAATTATAGTTTTCACTGAGTTTTTATAGTAATAAAAAGAATTTTGCATATAACGTAGTTATTTTTGTAAAATTTCAAGTACTTACATGGTAAAGATGTTATTGAAGTTAAATTTCAGAAAACGATCAACAATTTTAGTGTTAAATACCAAAATTGCCAAAAAAACAAAAGTTTAAGAACTAATTTTCTAAAGTTAAAACAAGTAATGATTCTCGACATGCAAAGTTCAAATCTATTAAATGATACATTTAATGACTTCAATTTGCCTAAGTTAAATGGTATAGAATTAAACCATTGACATAGACACAAACTAATAGTCGAAGGTCACATTAACATGACACAAAGCCAACTAGCCAAATAAAAAAGGATCAAGTGAAGCATTAGTACGAGGTTCAAGCAAGTTTCAAATCTCACATACAGCATGAAAAAAGTGATTTTTACATGCCTCATTAATGAATGCTCTATGAATGCAAATGTTATGTATATTGCCTTGAATGCCAAGTCATTGCATAATGTATGCTTACTAAGATTACAAAGTTCGTAATTTATGCCCCCCAGAGTTAAGGAAGTTAAGAAAAGATAATTAAATGTCATACCAACCTCCACTTAGGTGAGGTTTATAAGTCTCCTGACCTAAGGGATCATCAAGTTAAGATACAATCTTGGTGTTTGATGATCTAACACACTCAACATGATCACTTGGGCCCATAATAAATGATAAGTTAGAGATGAGAATAACATTTTCATAAGTAAGTATAAATGAAACCATGCATTGAATTATTGTTGTAATCTTGTAAAATGTTTTGTGAGATGTATTTGGATGTGCTAAGCAAAAGCTCATCTAGATCCTTCATGCTATACAAAATACTGCTAAGAGGCCAATGAGTTGGATGCAATAGTGGGACAAATGCGATGATTGGGCTATGGATACCGCCACAAGTTTTAATTCTACATTTTGATAAGCTGGCTATTTTATAGTATGTTATGATCTAGTAGTGAGCTAGTACCGCTTTTGCAAGTATGTATAAGTAAATGGTTTGTAATTCTAAGTAAGCAAATGTTTTACAAATATTTATGGGAACATTAAGTGATATAAATAAGTATTATGATTATTTTTTTTAAATATTTTGCATTTTCATGAGCAACATTAAGACTAATTAAGAATAGAGCATTAAGTAACGGCTTAGAAAGTCAGGGCGTTATAGTTGGTATTAAAGCTACATCTGCTATCCAACTTCGCATCATCACACGTCAGCTTCGCCACAGCTCAACTAAGTAAGTTTCATTTTTAGTAGTATTATAGTTAAGTTCTTATAGTTATTTGTTACTATACTAGTTATATTTTCCCATGATGGCTATACCCTGGATGATCGACGGGTCGACATGGATAAGAGGGCGAGCATAGCCTTCCTAGATAAGGTGCCTTCTCAATTTAACGGTAGTCGTTAGCCCTTCGTACTGATGGAGTAGCTTCATACCACTGAGATGATCTTTAGAGCATGCCATACACCCCTACATTCCTAGGTCCTATTGGCCTCAGGGACTCTTCGTGGAGAGGCTCTCACACGGTGGATGGGACTTGGTGTGGAGGAGCATGCCAAGACTGGCCAGGTTTTCAAGCACAAATAAGAACCGAGTTTGAACCTCCCCCACTAGCAATTGACACCCTGCCCAAATTGAACCAACAAATATGGGATGATTGATGCTAGTGACACTTTGAGCACCTTCAAGTGATTTAAGATATATACTTGGGAGAGTCTCTAACACACTACATCTCAAGGTTCTAGCATACTATGCTCCTAATGATCCTTCCAGGGACACGTTATTAGATGTCTGTGGCTTGTTATGGAGCGAATTACCTTATGAGATATAGATGCTAGTTTACTATCCTTGTAATTTCGCGAGTCTTGGGCATTTCTTATAGGAGTTGAGACATGCTGAGGAACACCTGATGGCTGTAGTTGAGGACTATATTTTTGATGACAACAATGATGATGATGCTACTAGAATGAATTGATAAGGGTTATCAATATCAGTCTACTTAAGATCGAGAAATAATATGATTGAATAATATAAGGATGACATAAACCATGCCTTATGTTCAATCAAATTATCTAGAGACAAAAGGACTTTAATACTTATTGTGGATAAGGTTATGTCAAATTATTGACATTTGCATAACTTGGGTAATCAGAATGTCTTGCTAGAGGCCACTTATGATTTGTGGGCCAAAAATAGAATTTCAAGCCCACTACCAACGTTATGTGAACCTAAAGGGCCACACACTTATAATAGACCAAGAACGAATTTTGGGTTAACTGTGTCTAGGTTTGATGAACTTGATAATGTCCAGATTCGATATACTAGATATGTCTATGTTCATTGAATCTGACATTATCTAGATTATCTGAATCATATTCAAATTACTGATATTATCTAGATTATCTGAAGCATATTTGAATTACAGTTTACCCTAGTTAAAATCTGACTCTATCTCAAAGTCAATAAATATATATATATCTGTTTTAGGATGTCTAGTCAAATTAAGAAGAGAAAAGACGTTCTCTCATTCTAAAAGAAAAAAAGACATTAAAACCCTAAAAATTAGAGAGAGTCATTTAACGCAAAAGAGGGTGCTAGCACACCAATTTGTTTTTGAGAGAGTCTGTTTGTGTGGATACCTGCAGAGGATGTTGCTGTAAGTAACAACATTTGAATCCGATCCCGATTACTAAAAGCTCGAGTTAGGGTGTCACCGGAGTGAACCTGCTCTCTCCCTTCCAGAATCTTGCCCATTTTGTCATCCTAATAAGATTCCATGACTTTATT
>CAMOHE010048952.1:20996-45300 GCA_946598075.1 Artocarpus hirsutus | reverse complement strand
GAAATGTGTTCAAGGAATTTTATTTTTCTTTTCAAAGGTTAATTTAATTTTAAATGATTTTAGCAAACTATTTACAACACGTTTATGGAAAAGCAAATTGTTATAATTAGTAATTTAGAAATTTTTGTAAACTGTATAAAAATATAAATATATATATGTATGTATGGATCCTGGGAATGCTTTTCCAAACTATGATTATAAATAAAAATTCAAATACATAATAGTTTTGCTACAATTAATGGTTTAATGAATGAATGTAACGACATCTGTGACGTTCGAAAAAAGGGGCGTTACATATGAACTGCTTAAAATGGAAACTTATAACTTAAGAAGTGAATTTTTAATTATTGTGTAATGTTGTTGGAATTTCTACCAAAAAGGGATTTTTATTATTAGATTGTAGTCCGATTTTAGTGGCCTTAACGATTTTCATTACTATGTTATAATTTTAAGGTTAAGTCAAGACTTAATGTTGCTTTTTGTTTGATGTGATTGATGTCATGAGATATTTTATGGAATTGAATTAATAATACTTAAATCACATAAAAAAATAGAAAAGAAGTTAAGCACACCAAGGAGTCTCAAAGTCGCACCATCGGATAAGAACTTATAGTGTAAAAGTTGTGTTGCCAATTAAGTACATCTCTCGCCTGCAATATGTTTTTTCAAAATACAATTTGATATGGTTTTAAATCTAGATAGCTCATATGTTGAAAGTTTCGATGAAGAGATTTACGATCTTTACATTATGTTATAAGTTCCTCAAAATCTTATGAAGATAGATAATTAAGAGCTAATCAAGATAAAAGATGTTTAGGAGACATGTATCATAGCAGAGATGGTTGTCTTTGGTCCATCCACTAGCTGCTCCCTATAACGTGGGTACAAACACAACAGAGATAAGTTGCCTTGATAGGTTTGGAACTTGCAATCCAACTCTCATCGTGGGTGTGCACTATGGCACATGTCTAGGGCCTTAAGAGTAGACAAGATAACAAAGAAATCAAATGTTTTGGAAGAGCTTTTTAAGAAAAGTATCAATGAGTGATTTTATGATGTTGAATATTTCTCTTTCATGTTTTAAAGTCTTAAAGAATACTCTTTGAAACTTATGACAATTGTTTTGTGAGATTATGGATGTACTTGCTAAGCATTTCACTTACTCTAGTTCATTAGCATATTGCAGATAAAGGTCGGAACTAAGCTTTGTTATGGAGGAGGCTTGGCATGGATGTGCATGTGATGGTGGAGTAGATTGTCTGATAACGCTCTTAGGATGTTTTTTGGAACTTTTATTTTATTATTTGTGGATTATGACCTTTGAGTTTCCTTTAATATAATATTATTTTATATTTAACCTAGATAATAATTATTTGCTTTACCTATAATTCATTTGGAATGATTTGTTAAGCTTTATAATTCTACTAGTTCTTTCAATATTTCACTATTAGTTATGCTTTCAAAAGTTTAAAGTTGTTTTGACTTCATAACATTTGCTTAATTATCGTATATTGTCTTTCATTGTAATACTTTAAAGTTTATTTCTTTAGTAAATGTTATTAAGTATGGTCTCATAGCATTCTCATTAGGGAGTGTTATAATGTGTTATCAGAGAGGGTAATCCGAAACTCCGCTATGCTATCCTATGCATTCACTCCAGCATCCTCCAAGTAAGTGTTCTAACTAAGCTAAAGTATGATTAAATGAATGTACTATAACATCCATGTCTTATCTCTAGATCTTAAGGAAAGAGCTCGTATATGTTTCTATATTACAACTAATAGACACCTAATTGTGGAACCTATAATCAACCAGCTCCCACCGATGACCAAAATGTGGTAGATGCAACTGTTCAACTCCAACAACAATAAGCTAAGCAACGACAACTCATCGACTAATTAAGGGCCAATGGGAATGGGGCTAATAGTAATGGCCAAGTAGAAGTACATCATCCTCCATGCCCTACCGAAGTGGCACATGTAGTAGTTGAACCTACAGCTCACCATGAGCCATTATTGTTGTAATTGAAGAAAGTTGGACCACTTGAGTTTGATGGATCTACTAATCCTCTGATAGCACAAGGATGGTTAAAGGCCATCGCCAATACTCTCAACCTAATGGGCTGAAAACAATGAAAAGTTGTTGTGTGCATCCTACTGCTTGACTATGGATGCTAGAATCTGGTGGGAAAGTGTTGAGCTAAAACACAATGTGAATTAGACATGGGAAGACTTGACAAGTGAATTTAATGAACAATATTTCAACGTGAACATTGCTAGAGCAACTATGACGAGTTCAACAACCTTCGACAAGGAGATATGTCAGTGACTGAAGTCGTGACTAAGTTCAATCGCCTAGCATATCTATTCCCTAACCTGGTGCCTAACAAGGAGGAGAAGGTGAGATGTACGATTAGCATGTTATGCCCTAAAATAGCAGTGTACCTGGACCATGGAATGCATCTACTAGCAGACACAAATGATGCTATCGTGCTACCTTTCAAGCTGAATACCACCTAAAGAAGTCCTCAAAAGGAAAAGAGCTGATAGGTCAAGATCAGACTGAAGAAAAAGGCTGAGGGAAAAATGGCCAGCAAAGGAAACCCCGATAAAACCAAAATTAGAAAGGGAATGGGAATTATGGAAAGAGCAAAAACCTCCAAGGTCAAGGGAAATAGGCAATGATCGAGGAGGAAATTTCTAAAATAAACAGGGCAAGATCCCAACATGCACTAAGTGTGGAAAGATTCACTAAGGGAAACGTCGTTTCAGCACTAATGCTTGTTACAATTGTGGGCTTGAAGGTCACATTCAGAAGGACTGCCCCAAGAAGACCTAGCAGTGATGTAACCAACAAAGGAATCCATCGTCTAACCTTAAAAATATGCAAGCAACCATGGAAGAACACTCGTGAGCTCAACCCACAACTAATGCCAGGGTGTTTACCATCACTAGAGAAGAAGCAACAGAGGCCTCCAATATAGTTACAACTCGGATTTTAATATTTAATAAGCTTGCTAATATATTGTTTGACACGAAAGCAACACACTTCTTTATCTCTGCTTCTTTTAAAAAGAAGTTGGAGAGACCTCAAGAGGATATTAGACAAACATTCATGACATCACTATGTTTGAGGAAGTGATGGAATCTACCCATCGGTTCCAGTCGGTGCTAGTGAAGATAATAGATGGAGAGCTTTGTAGCGATTTAATAATACTAGATATGCATGACTATGATGTAATATTAGGAACGGAATTTCTAGAAAAGTATAATACAACTATAGAAAGCTGTCGTCGATGAGTAGTATTTGAACTTGAAGGGGATATAGGGTTTGAATATGTTGGTGAGCCAAGAAAGAAGACAAAGGTGTTTATGTCTACTTTGAAGGCGCAAAAAAATGTTAGCAAAGGGATGTATAGGCTTTTTGGCAGGCATAATAGGCAAGAAAAAAAAAGGAAAATAGAAGGCTATAGACGACATGCCTATGGTGAAGGAATTTTGTGAGGTATTTCCCAAAGACCTTCCTAGATTACCTTTGGATCGGGAGATAGAATTCGAGATAAAGCTACCACCTAGAGTAGAACCAATCTCAAAAGCACCCTATCGAATGGCACCTATTGAAGAAGTTACATAAACAACTTCAAGAGTTACTAGAGAAGGGGTAGATACATCCAAGTTACTCACCAAAGGGTGCCTTAGTATTGTTTGTTAAGAAAAAAGATGGGTCGATGAGACTTTGCATTGACAACGAAGAGCCAAACAATGTAACGATAAAGAATAAGTATCCTTTACCAAGGTTTAATGACCTTTTTTATCAAATTAAGGTGTACTATAATATTTTTCAAGATTTATCAGTTTATGGTCATGCCATTTAGTTTGACAAATGCACTAGTAGCTTTCATGGAGTTAATGAATCAGGTCTTTAGGGATTTCCTTGATAAATTTGTCAAAGTTTTTTATTTTTAATATTTTTGTTTACTTGAAGACTTAATAGGAACATAAGGTGCATTTAAGGATAGTTCTACAAACATTAAAAAAGCACAAGTTGTGCACTGAATTTTCCAAATGTGAGTTTTGGCTTGATCGTGTTACATGCTTTGGCCAAGTGATCTCCAAATAAGGTGTCATGGTAGATCCCACAAGAGTGGAAGCTGTCACCAATTAGAACAAACCAAAGAATGTAGGCGAAGTAAGAAGCATTTTGGGATTAGCCAAATATTACCAAAAATTTATGGAAGGATTTTCAAAGCTAGCAATGCCCCTTACAACACTTACACAAAAGAGAAAAAGATTTGAATGGAACAATGATTACAAAAGAGCTTTCAAGTGTTAAAAGAAAGTGGACCAGCACATTGATCTTGACTATTCTTGACTATAATGAAGACTTTGTGATCTATAGTGGTGCATCAAAAATGGGATTCAGTGTAGTGTTGGTGAAAAACAAGAAGGTGATAGCTTATGCTTCAAGGAAATTAAAGGACTATGAAAAGAACTACTCAACGCATGATTTGGAGGTAGTAGTTGTGGTTTTTGCACTCAAGATTTAGAGGCACTACCTATATGGAGTCCATTGTAAGATCTTCACAAACCACCAAAGCCTAAAGGACTTTTTCAAATAGAAATACCTTAATATAAGTCAACATAGATGGCTAGAACTGGTGAAACATTATAACTGTGAAATTTTCTACCTTCTAGGGAAGGCGAATTGAGTAGCAGATGCATTAAGTAGGAGGTCTTAAGCGACCTTGATGTCTTTGATGGGCTTGTCATCAGCATTAGATAAGGAGATAATGGATTTTAGTTTTTAGTTGGTTTTGGGTCAATTGTCACCGTTAATGTTGACTCCAAGATTGTTGGATAACATCTAGGAGAAGCAAGACATGGATCTAGACTTGTTGAAGATTAGACAAGAGATTCAAGAGGGGAAGAGTGAGGGCTTTTGTGTTTTTAATAAAGGAATATTACTTTATGGAGATTAAGTGTGTGTACCAAATGTTGACAAACTAAGGGATTTGTTGTTAGATGAAGCACATGGAATACTGTATGCTATGTATCCAAGAGCCACCAAGATGTGTAATGATATGAAGAAGAACTTTTAGTGGCATGGGATAAAGCGGGACGTAGCAAAAATGCTTAAATTGCCAGCAAGTCAAGGCCAAGGATTAAAGACCTAAAGGTGAATTACAGTCTATACAAGTTCCCAAATAGAAACAGGAGGATGTATCCATGGATTTCATCAATGGATTGCCTAATATGGCAAATGGATATGATGCTATATGGGTGATGATTGCCTGATTAACAAAGTCTATGCACTTTTTGTTGATTAAGACAACAATTACCTTGGAACAATTAAAACAGTGTTATGATAAGGAGATAGTCAGGTTGCATTGAGTACCTAAAACAATCATCTCCGATCATGATAGTAGATTCACATCACACTTTTGAAGGTGTGTGCAAGCCAAACTAAGAACAAAGTTAAAGTCTGGTACAGCCTTTCATCCACAAATAGATGTGCTGATAGAGAAAACAAATTAAATACCCAAAGACATGCTCCGTGCATGTACACTGAATTGGCAAAGAGGTTGGAGTAAGTACTCACCGCTAGTGGAATTTGCCTATAACAATAGCTCCCAAGAGATGATAGGGATGGCACCTTACAACACATTATATGGCAGAAAGTGCAGATCCTCAATCTATTGGCATGAAGCAAGATAAAAGAAGCAGATGGAAGAAAAGATGAAAAAGAAGACAAGGATCGTGGAGGAAACAACTAAGGCAATAATGATTATTCGTCAAAGAATTGAAATAGCTTATAGTTAGAAAAGTTATGTGGACAGTCAAAGAAGACATTTAAAGTTCGTTGTTGGTGATTTTGTCATTATAAGGTAGCACCTATGAAAGGCGTAATGAGGTGTAGAAAGAAAGGGAAGTTAAGTCTCCACTATGTAAGACCTTATGAGATTATCAAGCGAGTTGGTAAGGTAGCTTACAGACTACAGTTGCCTAAGGACATGTTAACAATCCATAATGTGTTTAATATATCGATGCTTCACAAGCACATTTCCAACCCTAGTCATGTGATCGCTCACAAGTGGTCAAAGTGCAAGAGGATTTCAGCTATGAGGAGAAACCTATTGAGATATTGGACAAAGAAGTTAGGAAGCCTAGAAATGACAAAGAAATAGCCTTGATTAAAGTGTTATGGCATAACCGTGGGGTCAAGGAGGCAACATGGGAGCGTGAAGGTGAGATGAAGATTAAATACCCAGACTTATTCTAAGTTTTGAGGATGAAACTTTTCTAAGATAGAGGGAATCTATAACACCTTTATAATGTTGTAGGCATGATTAGGTAAATTGTTTAGAAGGTAAGCAATATTTTTTTAAATATAATTATTAGCTTATGATATTAGATCATTAACTAATATATCATATTAAGTGTCTTCTCACAAGTAATTAAGACGAGACTTAGTGTGAAACTAAAATTGAGATATAGTTAAGTCAAATATTTTAATGCGATAAATTATGTTTTATTATGTGTGATTCATATTCTGATTGATTTGATTTAAAGCTAGTTTAATATTGAGTTAGTGTTAGTTTTCTTAGAATACAACAAGATTTTTTTAAATTCTGATTAAATTAGGTGAAATATATTTCTTTATATATGTATGTGCTTGTACTATTTAGCGATTTCTTTTTACTCATATATATATATATATATAGATACACACTATAGGCGTTATATTATAATGTGTTATATTTTATGCTATCCAGTAACATTAAGTTATATTATATAATGTTATATTTTTATAACACTTTAATGCTATTATAAAGGACAGCTTTACATAATATATATGTATATGTATATATGTGTATATATATTAAAAATAAGAGTTGTAAGGCTCTTATTCTCCTAAAAAAGGATAAAGGTGTTACTTATATACGATTAAGATTGGTAGAGAAAAAAAAAAAAAAAAGAAGAAATCCTACCCACATTCAACTTAGGACTAATCTATAAATAGCCCCTCAAAAGCAACCCTAACTCAAATAGTATCCCTAGAATATTTATCTTAGTTTCTTCCTTTAGTTTAAAATTCTCTATTCTCCCTATTGTTTGTTCTTTCCTAATTCTCTTAATGCAAAGAATAATTCAAAGATAAGACTTTTGTTCTTTTCTATTATGGATTTTTAGTCAGTGTGTTGCTAATAATGTTTTCATGGTGATTGGTTTATTATTTTTGGTGTTTTGTTTTTCATGATTGAAAAATCAGTGTTTTCATAAGAATTGATTATTTTCTTAGTAATTCTTTTACAAGTGTTTTAGATTTCATGTTTTTTGAATGGTTTTTAATAGCATGAGATTGAAAACAATAAATTTTAGAAAAGATTACATATGCAAGCATGCTTTTATAATTTTCATGTTTCGTTCAATGGTTTAGGATTCCTTAATGAAAATCTTGTATATGTGAATTTTATTCAAAATTTATAAAATACATTATGAATATTGTTGTGATCTAATATAGTCTAATTATGGACTAGAATTGGATTATAATGTTAGTTATGATTGTTTGATGAGTTTTAATAGTAGGGTTATATAATTTGATTATTATGTTCACATGAAAGGTAAAGTTTTGGGATTACTTTGCTTAAACTTGAAAACTGTACTTATTTATTATGGTTTTTTGATGCTCGCCTAACTGCACCACACGGCTAGTGTATAATCAATCTATCTAAATAACATATAATTACTTAAGAAAGCAATGGGCAAATTTGAACTTTTTAAAAACCTTGTAATTTACAAACATTTATGAGTCTACACTTACAAAAGATAGGCCAACGACAGATATTTACAAGAATTTATATCCTAAAATGAAATATCGCCTAAACCATACTTATAAAAATCCCATAGTAATTACAACTATTAAAGTATGATGTTAAAAAAAAAGTATGCCCATGTAATGTTAGCACTATCCATAGATGCAAAGTCACGAGAATGGAGAGCATATTAGTCAACCTTCAAATCAACACAACTGAGACATACTCTCATCTACATTACAAGAAAAATATGAGCTAATGCCCAGTAAGTAGAAACTGTGCAATTAAATGTAGTGGCATCATGTATAAGCTTATGAAATTTTGCATCATACCTATCTTATCATTAAAATGGTTATTGCACACATAGTTATGTATACCATGAATTGCCTGCTTGGGCTTATCATAAGCATGCATGCATATTAATGAATCTTTATTGAATAATAATGCCTTAGGCTATCCTATGAGATATTGTAGTTCCTCGATCATAAGAACTACCAAAAAGGTCCAAAAAATGGTCCTAAGCTATGTCCCATTAAACCATTGAGTCCTAGGCTATCCTATTGAACTTAATTAAAGCTACTTATAAGTAAACTATACAATGCACACACAAAACGTCTCTTTCTCATAGTCTGATTATTTTCTTTAGAAAACTATACATGTGCCTTTATGCCATGAATGCAAATGATATAGTAAATTATAGTTATTACAATAACAATCTTGTGATACAGTTGAAATGAATATCTATTGTATCCTGTTAAAAAGTGACAAGTGGAAGGTGTTAAGGTCCTCATTGAGGACTGCCTAATTTTATAAAATATCAAAATTACATTATGTACCATATATTTATACACTTGTTAACAAACATAAGCTACATTTAAATAAACATGTCTATATATTCACATATAAACTCAACACGTGAAACTAGGTTTTAGTAGTAATTCTAATATAGTCATATACTTGTTATTAAAGCAAATATTATCAACCAATTAAGAAACCAAATATATATATATATATGTATATATAGTAACCAAAAATATTGCTTGGTAAAGAATCATAGAAATTCAAACAACCAAGCCATATATATGTGTGTGTATTAATTGTAATTCAAACTTGTCAAAATCCTGTGTGCATAAGGAAAGACCAAAAAATTCTATCATAGCAATACTACATCATATATTAACAATCATGTAATTCCACGCTTTCTCATTAATGATCTGTCAAAATTTATTCAGTGTGTGTGTGTGTGTGTGTGTATATATATATATATATATATATATCATAAATTTGTTACAAGTATAAGTTAGTTGCTTTACAAGAGAAATAAAAAGAAAATACTAAAAACTAAATATTGTTGATATATAATTTAGACACATCATTGCATACAATCATTTGAATATAATATAATCTCCTTTAATTTATACAACAATTAAAGTCAAGTACTATATACAACATTGCATTTACAATTCATAAAAGAAAGAGGACTTAGACATGCCTTAGATACGTACATGAAAGAAAATGGAAGCTTTTAGACCTTTCAAAGGTGAAATATCAATAAATTATGAACAAACTGCAACACACACAAACTTCACTATATATATATATATATATGTATATATAGAAAGGTAAATACCAAAAAGCACTTACCCTTTAAAAACCTGTGAAGTTAAGTTTAGGAGATTAAACGCAAAAGAAACCTAATGTGTAGACTTAACTTTAGCAAACTTAGGAGATGAAAGATCACAAAGAAGGCAAGTCAGATGAAAGAAAGTGAGCGGTGGAGAAAAGAATCAAAGAAAGCCACATATATATGTGGAGAGCAAGAAATTATTGACTTAAAACATCAACCTTATTTCTTCCTTCTTTTAAATGAAAATATATAAATACAATTGCAAAATCATAAAATGTTAATATATAATCCAACCAGTAAAATCTTTTAATAAAATAGTATAATAGAAAGAAACTGGTAGCTAGTTGAATCCTTCAAATAGTTTAATAATATGGAATAATTTGGACCAAATTGAAAAGTATTCATTGGTCAAACAAAAGTTTAACATTTGTTTATTATAACACATCAAGCTTCTTTTGAAAAGGAATTGAGCCTTCACACTACACCAAATAACTCAAAAATCAATTTACAAAAATTAAACATCATAGTAATAATTATAATGCAATGTAGATATGTTATTATTGGCTAAATTAGTATGTGACATTTACATGCACCACAATCTTCTACAACTTATAGAAATTTCATCTCCAAAATTTTGTCACAAAATAGCTCTAGATATTTACTTCTTATTTTGTCTTCTCTTTCCCAAGTGGCTTCTTCAACCGCTTGATTTCTCTAAAGAACTTTAACCAATGGAGTCTTCTTTGTCTGTAATTCTTTCGCTTGTCTATCTAATATTTGAACCGGTTTCTCTTCATATGATAAATCTTATTGGACTTCTAGTTGATAATAGCTTAGAACATTTGACAGATCTGGCATGTATTTTCTTAAAGTAGAAACATGAAATACATCATGTACACCATACAATGAAGAGGGAGAGCCAATCTATAAACCACATTTCTAACTCTTTTTGAAATCTCGAATGGCCTGAAGAATCGTGGGTTAACTTTTCCTTTCTTTCCAAATCTCATCACACCCTTCATTGGTGCAACTTTTAGAATCACTTTGTCTCCTATGGAAAACTGTAGATTCCTTCGCCTTTTACTTGCAAAACTCTTTTGTCTACTTTGATCCGTTTTCACTCTTTGATAAATTTTCTACACAACTTTTGCTATTTTTCATACTAAATCTAGACTCAAAAGCTTTCTTCTACTAACTTTATCCTAGTGAACAAGTGATCTGTATTTACTTCCACATAGAGCTTCATAAGGAGCCATTCCAATAGTCAACTGATAATTATTGTTGTAAACAAACTCTATTAGAGATAAATACTTAGTCCATGATCCAGGATAATCTAATATATTAGCTCTAAGCATATCTTCCAATATCTAAATGGTTCTTTCAAATTGACTACCATTTTGAGGATAAAATGTAGTACTAAAAGCCAATTTAGTACCAATTGCTTTATGAAGGCTCATCCAAAAAGTTGAAATGAATCTGGGATCTCGGTCTAACACAATAGAAACCTGATGAGAATCAAGAAGCATCACCATAAGATCCATTGCATGTTCTAGTTGGGCCAATTACAAGGGCAAGAACGAAGAGGATCAAAAAAGCCCTTAATGGGTTGATTCAAGAGATTTAGGTTGATTCTAAATTGGCGTATTCCACAATGATTCCAAAAGAAAATCAAGGCTTAATCACTGAAATTAAAGCAATTGATAGGGCTGGTTAGCTTGATTTATGCATGGATTTAAATAAGATGTGTTGAAGGGATTTTCCTAAAATAAGGTTGACATGGATCAATTTTGTTTCCAAGTAAAAACTTTCTGTGAGTGTGTTAATTACCTGCCGATTTTCAGAGCACTAGTAGGTGTGCTTGACTTTCTTATTTTCAGATGATTTAGTTGCTATTTTAGTCCTTATTTATATTCCTAATTGTACACTATTTATTTTCATTTTCTTGAATAAGTGTGTAAAGGGCTTAATTGCCTTAGGATTTTATGTTTTTGTCTCAGCCATACATGTAGATGGCCTAAATAGCTCTAAAAGGAGAATTTTGGATTGAAACAAAAATTATTTTGAGGTTGTGTCCTCCTTGGTTCTTCAAAGAACTTGTGAACTTGTCAAGGACTCTACCTTATGGTGTTCAAATTACATACCTATGGTTCTTGATTCAAATTATTATTAGGTTAGGGCTTTTCTTTCAATAAAAGAACAAATCTAAATTTAGCTTTCTAGGGGCAAGTATTTCGAATTGTTTCTTGGGTTTCAAGGTTCATCCTTTGAAGTTCGCATCATTGGGTACCAGAGCCGGTTTTAAAATTAGGTTTAATTATCTTGTTTTCTTTTTTTTTTTTCTTTATAACTTTCTTTGTTGCTTATTTGTTTCTTAATCAAGTTCTTGTTTCTTGTTTTGTTGTTATCAACATCTTTCTTTCCTTTTTTTTCATCACATTGAGGTTAAAATTAAAATACACGTTAAAAAAGTAAAAAAAAAAATGTAAAAAAAATTGGTATCGAAGCAATGGTGCTATCATGCACTGTACCTACCTAATCTGTCTTGATTCAAATCTTTGTGCCTTTAATCCCCTCAAAATTTGTTTGTGTCCTTTCCTTTTTACTTTTCCTTGTCGTTTGTGTTGATTTGAATACTACAAACTGATTTCTTGGTTGGGTTTATTTAGTTTAATAAAGAACTGAACAAGGGAAGCTAAGAGTGGAAAAAAGCAAAGTGTAAGATTAATATAGAAAAAACAAAATCAAGAGTGCAAACACGTGAGGGATTGTTGAAAGGATCAATTTTAAAAATCCTCTTAGTTTCAATATGTCTTCCAAGGGTGATCCATCAAACAAAGAAGGAAAGAAGGAACCTTCCGTCATGATGTAGGCTATGCAGTAATAGTTTGAGCACATGACTATGGTATTTAATGAAATTCAGGATTAGATGGATAAACAAGATACTATTATTGCTAACTTGTAAGAGGGGCGACCCCAAAGAGTCCCTAAGGTAGAAGACAAGAGAGGCATGTGCCCATGGATGATTTTTATGATGATCACCAGGATGAGATTGAGGACGAAGAGGATCAAGTATCGATGGGTGGTATGTATAGGTTCATAGAAAGGGAAGGAAGGCATTGAATGTTGGAAAACAAGTACACAGCAGAATTTTAAAATTTTTTAAATCAGTGTTTTTTCCAAAATACAAGTTTGACATGCTATATATATAAATTAACTAGATCTTAATAACCTTTGTATGCCAAAGAGCTCCTGAAATCTGTGAAGAGAATAACGTTCCAAAAGAGTCTCAACCAACTAGTCTTCTTTGCTATTCTCTATCCATGATTGGAGTGTGCGTGGGCACATGGCATATAGCTCTTCCTCAGTGACTCTTCTCCCAACCAATTGTGAAGACCCAGAGCAAAAGTTCATGATTATGAACAAAAGATCTCAAGGAGTTTTAGAGTATTTAACGGTATAGTACTCACTCTGAACTTCTCAATTGATATAAATAACTTAGAAAACACATGCCCTATTTGTAGAGGTCATTCCCAAGGTTGTTTATTATCAGATAAGGCCTCAAAAATTTGAATATGAATTAACTTTTGATAAAATTGCATCAAAAACATGTGATCAAATTATCGTTAGATCGGTAGGCTAAACTAACAAATCAGCCTGCAGAACTTGCTCCGTCGACAGGCCGAACTAACTGATCGGCCTGTCAAACTGACGATAATATGATCCTTAAGAATCTTTTATTTCCCACCTGAGTTTCTTTGGATAGGGCCTCAGTTTTAATTCAAATAACCCAGTAGATAAGTTATCTGATTAAAACAATCATATCTAGATAATCTTTAAGAAAATAAATATTCTTGATAGTTCAACAAGTTTATCTTCAATTAATTTACTAAAAATTAATTCAACTGATAAACAGATATGAATTATCTGATCCTATTGAATTTCAGCCTACCTAATAATTTAACATAAGTCACCAATTTATTGGAAAGCACACCATATCGTTATAGGTTTCATTATCAGCTAGCAAAAGGAACCTGATGGACTTTTCATGTTCAAGCTAAGATAATTATAAAATATAATATCTTAGATATACATTTTATAATTATTAGCTCTAATGCTACTCCACTAAAAGCTTAGAGTTGCACTCTCAAACTCTATAAAATTATGAAGCCTAAATTAGCTAAATGTCTATGACATATCATAATGCATCGTATCGCCATAGGATATTCATAATCGGCTTAAGAATGAATTCCATCTTACCTTCCTGATTATTTTTATCTTACATTCCATTATCTCACCATTAAAAAACTTACCATCCAAGGACAGTATACCATTCGTTACATTTATGTATCCAAATGGTTGAGTGCTCCAGTTTTTCAATTACAAGATAACACATAAAAGAGAATATCATTGACTCCACCAATGGAGCTATGGATTCCATATCCATAAATAATAGATCTATGCTATCAAGAGCCGTGTCTCTAATGTAATGGTATGCACACCATCACAAAGTCAGGATGTCACCTTTTGGTACATCAAATGACACAAGTCAAAACAACGGCCCCATTAGTCATTTCAGGATTAAGATACGACACATATGATGGTCTAAAGTGAATTGATTTACATAGATGGAATTATTAATCTAAATCAATTCCACTTTATGATCCAATTCAATACATCGTCACCTACGAGAATGTACTAATGTTTCTACTCGCAGAGTCTAATTCCATTGGCTAAGACAAACCATCTCCCATGAAGGATGTAGGCAATGTAACAATCTCTGTATGAATAAAGCGTCTAACTTTATTCTCTCGATTATGAACTTTATGATTTAGACCATCACTTTTAGAATCATGTCTTTCACTTAATCTGTCTATCATATGCCTGATTTTTAGAGGTTTAGAATAACAGTCTCAGACTTTTATTTGCTTAACAAACATTTAACAAATATAACCACAAAGAGGACAATATTTGGTATATGAATAATAAATAAATTTTTTATTGATAAAATGTATCCAAAAACATATTACAACATTTTACTCCTTTGGGCATACATGTCTAACAATCTTCTGCTTGCACTAAGTGAGTAAATATGACATATCATGCATCCCCATAGCTTTCATATGCCTCTCGAAAACCCTCACTATTAGTGTCTTCATGAATGAATCTACTAAATTGTCCTCGGATGTGATCTTGCATATAGCAACATGCCCGCCCTCAAAGAAGTCTTTTATCACATGACACTTTCGATAAATATGCTTACTCTTATTGTGAAATCTTAGTTCCTTAGCATTAGCTATCGTTGCAGTGTTATCACAATACAACGATATCGCCTTATCCAGCCAAGAACTACCTCAAGATCTTTAAGGAACTTATAGAGCCATACTACTTCTTTCAAAACATCACTGGCTGCCACATACTCGGCTTCCATTGTTGAATCTGAAGTACAATCTTGCTTGACACTTCTCCAAACAATGGCACCGTTACCTATAGTAAAAACAAAACTAGAAGTTGATCTCCTCAAATCTAGACAAGATTGGAAATCTAAATTAGTATATCCTAGAGTGTTAAATCCTCACTCGAATATACAAGCATATACCCTTGAGTCCTTCTTAGTACTTGAAAATATGCTTGATCATAACCTGATAGTTTGGATCTGGATTCGGCTAAAATTGACTTACTATCCTAACACATAACTAATATCTAGTCGTATGCAAAGTGTGGCATACATGAGACTACCCACTATCGAAGCATTAGGCACCTTCTTCATGTATTTTGTTTCCTCATCAGACTTTGGTAAGTCTTTCTTAAAAAAGAGTAATTCTAGACCTAGATGGTTGCCCACCTTTCTAGGAATCTTGCATTACAAACCTCTTGAGAATTTTATCTATGTAGCTTGCTTGAGACAAAGTTATCATTCTATTCTTCCTATCCCAGAAGATTTGGATACCGAGAACATAATTAGCTTCACCTAAGTATTTCATGTCATACTGCTTGGTCAACCATAATTTGACCGATGATAACGCCCCAAGGTCATGGCCAATTAGTAGAATGTCATCTCCATAAAGCAGTAGAAAAACCACCTTCCTATCCTTAATATGTTTGTAAACACATGGTTTGTCATTTTGTTCGAAACAATAAGTCTTGATGATCTAATCAAATCTTATGTTCCAAGAATGGGAAGCCTGCTTAAGTCCATAAATTGACTCAACAGCTTGCAAACCTCATCCTCCTAACCTTTAGCCTTGAACTCGTTTGTTTATACCATATATATAGACTCATCAAGATAGCCATTTAGAAAGGCCGTCTTGACATCCATATGTCATGAGAGGGGCAGCTATAGACAAGAGAATGCTGATGAACTTAAGCTTAGCTATAAGCGAAAAGGTTTCCTCATAATCAATTCCTTCCTTTTGCGTGTATCCTTTAGCCACAAGTCTAGTCTTATAAGTTTCAACTTTTACATTTGCTCCTCTCTTTCTCTTATAGATGTGGGTTTTACCCTTCGGGAAGATCTATAAGTTCCCAGACCCCATTAGTCTCCATAGACCTTATCTTAGTATTTGTAGCTTCTGTCTAGAGTTTAATTCAACAACCTCTATAGCCTCTTCATAAGTATAAGGATCCCTATTATGTTTATTCGGTTCAGCCAAAAAGGCCGTACCATTGAACATATATCTTTCGGGTTGACGCTTGATCCTCCCACTACACCAAAGCCTCTTAGGTTGTTATTTGGTTATTTTTTCTACATTGATTGGATTGGTTTCTATCGGATCCCCCAAAGTGATCGAATCACTCCCCAACTCCCGAGTACCACTTTGCTTTATGGCTTAAAGTCGTTCATGTAATTTTGCTCAATGAACGTTGCATTTGTTGAAACCATGACTTTATTTTTCTTTGGGTTATAGAAATAACCCTTTAGTTCCTTTTGGATATCCTACAAACACACAAACCTCCAAACTTACTTCTAACTTATTCGCTTCCTTATTCAGGACATAAGCAGGAATCCCTATATGTGAATATGGTGTAAGGATGTCTTCTTCCCTGTCCACAACTCATGGGGATTTTTAGGAATTGATTTTGAATGCAGATTGTTTAAAAGATAGCATGTAGTTTGTAGTATATATCCTCATAAGGATAAAGGTAATGATGAATAACTCATTATGGACCTGACCATGTCCAACAAAGTTCTATTCCTTCTCTTAGCTACGTCATTTTGCTGCAGAGTGACCGACATAGTCAAATGGGATAAAATCCTATTCTCTAATAAGTATTCTAAGAACTCATCAAAGAGGTATTCACCACCTCGATCGAATTGAAATGCCTTTATGGGTTTGCCTAATTACTTTTCCGCTTTAGCTCGAAGCTCCTTGAACTTGTCAAAAGTTTCACTTTTATGATGCATTAGGTAGACATACCCATACCTTGAGTAATCATCAATAAAAGTGATGAAATACTCATACCCTCCTCATGCCTGGATGTTCATGGGGCTACAAACATCGCTATGCACAAGTTCTAGAACCCTTTAGGCCCTATTACCCATAGATACAAATGGTGTTTGTGTCATTTTTCCCCCTAAACAAGATTTATATTGTGGTATAGATTCCATCTTTAAGTAACTCAAAGGTCTATCCCTTACCAACCTTTAAATCCTATTCAGCCTAATATGACCTAATCACAAATGCCAAAGATCGATCTTATTAGAGTAAGAAGCCTTAAGTTTTTTTGAGTTTTTATCATTAATCTCAATGTTAAGTAGTAAGTTCATCTTGGATCCATCCATCATAGATAAAATATTTGATTTTATGAATCACCACTTTATTATACAAAGAAAATGAATAAGAGTCCTTAAATAAACAAGCTACAGATATTAAATTCCTTTTAAGTCTAGGAACATAAAAACAATCTTGCAAAACTAAAATCCTATAATTATCAAAGTGAAGATGAACATCTCCCATTGCTTCAGCTAACACTAAGGATCTATCACCCATCCGAAGTGTGAAGTCTTCATGCAGCAAACTTCTTGTTTCTTTGAGCCCCTATTGAGAAACACAACATGATTAGTTGCTCTAGAATCTATGACCCAAGTATCACTTGATTCCTTAACCAAACAAGTTTTAATAACCAGAAGATCACACCTACCTCCTCAGGAAGAAAGTCCTTGCAATTCTTCTTAATATGCCTGACCTTCCCACAGAAAAAGCATTTCAGCTTCTTCGGGTTCTTTTTTTTTTCTTCTTCTTATTTGTGCTATTTGTAGGAATAGAAGACTTCTTATTCTTAGCCTTCTGCTTCCTTCCATTCCCAAGGTTAGGATTGAAACTATATGCAACTGACAAGTTGGCCTCGCCAGCCGCAGGAGTTTCCCTAATCAATTTTCAAACTCCTACAACTGCTTCATTAACTTCGTTAAGGTCACATCCTGTCTATTGCTCAAATTATATGAAGCTATAGATGGGATGAACTCCTTTGATAGAGTCTGAAAGACAGTTATCTATGTCTTGGCATCAATTTCAACTCCATGGGCTTAAGCCTCAACAAGGTCAAGGTAGCCTGTGACCAACATGTGCTCCTTCATAGACGTCCCCAGCCTTTGTTTGCAATTCAAAAGTTTCCAAGCACCCCTTGCCGTTTTGTTATGGCTTGACCTCCAAACATGTCTTCATGATTATCTAAAATCTGCTTCGTAGTCTCATAGTCATTATGTTGAGCCTGTAGTATGTTATTCATACTAGCCATAACATATTACCAGGCTTGATCATTAGCATTGTTCTAGCAATCATATGCTTGGATTTGTTCATTAGTGGATTCCTTGCTAGGTTCAGAAGGACACAACGTTGTCAACATAAATTTAGTTCCTCAAAGGCTAGGATGATATTCAAGTTCCTCTTCCAATCATTGTAATTGTCAACGATTAATTGGTTTTTATCGAGTATCAAAGATAAAGAGTTTTTAGACATTTTAATCTATAATAAAGAATCAAATACCAAACATAAGCAAACATACCATAATAGTTTAGTAAGATAACATAATCAAGTAAGCATACAATTGTGTTTATGTGTTAAAAGCTTAAAAATATCACATCCTTACAACAATAATTCCTAACTTAGAATTCAAAATGCAGCCTAGGGGAGACTTGCCAAATTTAATTAGGAACACGGATCCTCTCCTAATTAATATATGCCATTTAGGACCCGTCTGATCCAGCATATATTAATAATTGTTTTCTTTGGCCATTAATTTTATTAATAGAGCTCCTAGGGGAGGTTAATAATAAAATTAACTTAAGTGTATAACCATCACTTCAATTATTTTATCCATGATCTATAATCACCACCTGGGGGTGTGCAACAATATGTCTTGCTAAAATAAATTATCCTTTCGGAGATCCAACTTAGTATATGATGAAATCCCTTCCTAGAGGTCAGGACCACCATGTGCTATTTATGGACCAACGATGAAGGCTATAGGTCCTCTTTTCAAAAACCTTCTCCCACTTAATCTTTTGAAAAGCCAAGGTTTTATTTTAAGAAATATACATGAACAATTTTTAATGAGCAATTCTCCCTATTCTATATGTCATGTTATCAAAATAAATGGAAAATCATATTATAATATAGACAAGCAAAGCAATCATGCAAAGCCACAAGCAAAATAATAATAAATAACCGTAATATTATGGTTCCACCCAAGAGAAAAGAAATTAAAGATTACAGGAGATCAATCGAAACATATTATCGATTCTTCATCCTTGAATCTTTAAGTTGTATCTGTCTTTGTGTGGTATCCATCTTTAAGTCTTTAATCCCACATAGATCAGACATTTCACTTTTTTGGTCATCCCAAAATTTTATGTTTCTCATAATTGTCTCAAAAATAAAATCAAAACTGCAACGAAAAACACACCTTTTCTAAAAAAGCACAGCTATCTACCGGCATGTTGTTCTGTGAGATCAGCCTGCTGGTTATAAGCCATTAGCCTACCGAACTTGGCAATTTAGCCTGTCGCTAAAGTTGGCTGAACCTTGCCATACAAAGGGTCTGTCAAACTGTAGGTTCAGCCTACTAGTCTGTGATCATCGGCCAACCGATCCTAAGGGTTCAGCCTACCAATCGAGTAGAATTCATGTTTTTCCAAAACAAGCTTTTACGTAGTTTTTTAATTTTATTTTTAACAATTCAAAAACACAAAAATTTAAAGACTTAAGAAATACCTTTGGAATCGCTATTAATCCATCTTCTAGATCCGTCTTAACTCTGAATAATTATTTAATTATAAAATTTTTACAAATTTAAAATTAAATAATAATTCATAGACAAAGATAATAGACCGCCATCTAATTACATGAAAAACCTAGATACACATTTTAGCCTCTAAGGAACCATAACTAATATAAATTAATTAATTAATAAATAATTAAATAATAATTTAATCAACCATAATTAATTAATAAACATTCACCATATAATCTCATGACAATATATAAATATATAGAAACCCTAAAGTGCCAACTCTTTAAAAAATTAAATTCAAGCATAGGAGAGATCAAGATCACTTAATTTATATACATAGCCTGATCACAAACTTGTAAATTTACATAAAATTCATAGCTCAAACACCAATTGTTGCAAAACGAGTACGTAGCTGAATTTAAAATTTTTTAAATCAAAATATTTTTTAAAACATAAGTTTGACTTGCTATATACATAAATTAACTAAATCTTACTAATCTTTATATGCCGAAGAGCTCTTGAAATTAGTGAAGAGAAGAACATTCTAAGAGAGCCTCAACCAACTGGTCTTCTTTGCTATTCTTTATCTACAATCGGAGTGTGTGTGGGTGCACATCATATAGCTCTTTCCTGATGACTCTCCTCCCAACCAATTGGGAAGACCTAAAGTAGAGGTTCGTAATTGTGAACAAAAGCCCTTAGGGAGTTTCAAAGTATCTAACGGTATAGTACTCACTATTAATTTCTCAACTGATCTAAATAACTTAGAAAACTCACTCCCTATGTATAGTGGTTGTCCCCAAGGTTGCACATTATCAAATAAGGCCTCAAAAATTAGAATCTGGATCAACTTTTGATAAAATCGCATAAAAAATGCTTGATCAAATTATCGTTAGATAAATTGGTAGGCCAAACTAATTAATCTACTTGCCAAACCTACGATAATATGATCCCTGAGAATCTTTATTTTTTACCAAGGATTCTTTAAATAGAGCTTTAGTTTTAATTCAAATAACCCAATAGAGAAATTGTCTGATTAAAATAGTTATATCTAGATAATCTCTAGGAAAATAAATATTCCCAATAATTCAACAAGTTTATCTTGAATTAATTTACCAATAATTAATTCAACTGATAAATAGACATGAATTGTCTAATCCTATTGAATTTCAGCCTATCTAATAATTTAACATAAGTCACTAATTTATTGGAAAGCATGTCGTATTGTTACAGGTTTTATTATAAGCTAGCAGACTGGATTTGATGGACCTTTATAGTTCAAGCTCCAATTACTACTATAGACTATGGATTCTATGATGGTTTTAAACCATCGTGGAAAAATTTCATGATGGTTAAAAAACCATAATGAAAACATAAGTCATGGTACAAAATTGAGTTTTTTTTATGATTTTTTACCATCTTGGAATAGCAAAACTGGCGCGAAGAAGGAGTGGTGGGCTTAGTCTACCATGATGGTTTATAGGAAAACCATCGTGGTAGCTAAGGCTTCCATGATGGTTTCCATGAAAACTGTCATGGGAGCTTTTAGCTTCCACGATGGTTTTTCTAATAATTATCATGGAAGCCTTGAGCTGCCACAAAGGCTTTTCTGTAAACCGTCGTGGAAAATTAGTCAAGCCAAAAAAAAATTTCCAAAAATTTTTTATTCCCCACGAGATGGCCAGTCCTTTGTGCTATCCATTACAATAAGGTCCTGATTACATACAAGAATTGATGTATATTGAAATTACAAGGAATTTACAAAATCATTTACATTTTAGCTATTTTACGCAATTGTGAATCTACTATCTTTATCTATCTATCTAAAATTGCATACCTATTTTCAAATTGTACCCACTCTAATCTAACTTCATGTATATCTGCATTTATATAAAATTCTTTTCTTCCTACGGCTTGTATACTATTTGTAATTATATCTCGCATGAAACGTAGAATAAAAAAAACCACATTCTACGTTTCCTTGTTGGCTTGGACACTTACGTTTGGAATATAACATTCTGTTTAGTTGGTTTATGACACTATTTCCCGCTTGAAGCTTCCAATCTTTAAGCACCCTAACAATGTGTGACCTATAAATGAATTGCTAGATGATACAATTATGTAGGACTCAAAATAGTTAATTTTAAAAGAGAATATTAATACTTACAATCTCGTGACTGATACAAAATCGTCACGTGATAGGTGTCTGAACAGATCAAACCAGTATATTTGGTCCTCCCATGGTGAAATAAGTGCCAACATCCAATGTTATCCAACATTGTATGGCCAAAAGAATAATTTCCCCCTTGGTGCTTGAACTAATAAATGGAAGAGTGATGTGGTGCGCTTTCTACGATCACTCTGTAGGTCTATTGCACCACTTGAAACAAGTGCCAGAGATATGAAGCCAAAATTTTGTGCCAAGCCTTGAAGCTAACAATATTCTGCCAAAAAACTACAATAAAAAAACAACACAGTCAATTATTTGAAAGCATCTTACAACTCTACCTATATTTTAAAGTTTATGAATTAAGGATGGAGTTATTACTTGAGGTATACAAGGATACAGTTTGCCCAATTTTATCAAAGTTGATGAAGTAGTAAACATCTTCATACCCCACATAGATAGGCAATTCATTGCCAGTGACATGTACCGATATCGGGCACTGAATCATCAACCCATCGTGCATGAATGAATGTGCATATAGAGGTAACTACATAAATTCTTGAGGTATTGAAGTGAAGTTAAATGCAGCCAGTGGCTCATTTGCAATGGGTTGTTTGTGTTTTTGTTTTACCTCAGGTTGTGATTGTCTTGCTTTTGTAGAGCTTTTCTTTCTTTGGCATTTCTTTCTACTTAGATCTTGTGGAATATGGCTAAGCACTCAACTCATCTTCATTAATTTGATGACTTCAACTAACCTCTTCGGCCATGTGATGAAGCTTCTGGTGTCTTGACCCACAGTTGTTGCTTCAAGTCTTAGAACAGGCAATTCAGCTATTCTAACTCTAATGGTAGTGATGCTAATGCACACGTTTTCTTCCCCTAAACGTTTTTCATGAACTATATCAGTTGGAAGTCTACATCCATGCCTTCCTAAGCGCAACAAGTGTACACCCACCATTAATTCTATCCTCAACAAAGAGCCTGCATTCTTGACCTTGTTCGGGCTCTTGACGAGGCGGTGACAATTGGACATCTAGAGCTTCTAGAGCTTTTGCCATGTTATTGGGAGGGCTACAACTAGCCTTGAAGCTATTGCGTTGTGAGATGCAATCATCCATCGACTTGGCACGTCCTTGGGAAATGAGCTCGGTCACAAAACCTCGTAGTTTTGCAATCTCCATTTGTATCTTCAACATTTGAGAATTCAATTTTGAAGTACCTGATTGGAGGTCAAAGTATTGAGACTATTTTACGTACTTCGATTGATCACAAACACTTCCTGAATGTTTCGGTTTCCCTAGTGCCCTCATCAAAATGTCATTGTTATCGATCGATTGGAAGCTCCCTTGACTTTGTTACGTCGTGTTTCATCCTGTAAAACAACAACAAAACCATGTTATTCTTAAGATTCTTCAACATGTATTAAATTACAAATTAATGGTTCATGTCCAATAAACTTACAATGAAGTTCCCAAAATGTGTGGGGAAAGGGGGTGAGGTGGGGGGCTAATGGGGCGGGGTGGGGCAACAGAGAGTTACAAGGGGGCCGAGGGCAGTAGGGAAGGGGAAAGAGGAGAGAGAAAGGGAAAGGGGGAAGGGGGGATGAGGGGGAAGAGGAGAAAGAAAGGAAAAGGGAGCTTATAGGGGGCGAGGAAGTGATGGCGACAGCGGTAGCAGCGGAGGCGACGACAGCGGAGAGTGATCTTAAGAGAAAGAAAGAGAGGGATTTTAGAAAGAGAGGGAGGAGCATTTGAATTGGGGATCTGGGCGTGCTTTTCAAAATTTATAAAGGTGGAGTTGAATCTTCCACATGGAAGATAATTCAAAGTTCAAAAATTGATGATTCCATGATGGTTTATTAAGAAACCATTGTGAAAGGCATATAATAGCATTTAAAATGCTGTTAAATAGAGCATGCCTTCCATGACAGTTTCTCAGTAAACCGTCATGGAAGACTATTACAACATTTCATAATGCTGTCAACTTCCACAACGGTTTATTGAGAAACCGTCATTGAAGGCCTTTTACGACATTAAAAATACTATTAAAGAGGGCTTGCCTTCTACAACAATTCCTTAGTAAACCATCGTGGAAGAGAACAAAATGCTGCCAATTTCCACAACTGTTTACTAAGAAACCATCATGGAAGGTCTTTTACAGCATTGAAAATACTGTTAAAGAGAGCTTACCTTCCATGACAGTTTCTCAGTAAACCATTGTGGAAGAGAATAAAATGTTGCCAACTTCCACGACGGTTTACTGAGAAACCATCGTGGAAGGTCTTTTATGGCAGTAAAGATGCTGTTAAAGAGAGCCTGCCTTCCATGACGATTTCTCAATAAATCGTCATAGAAGAGAACAAAATGCTACCAATTTCCACAACGGTTTACTAAGAAACCATTGTGGAAGGTCTTTTACGGCATTGAAAATACTGTTAAAGAGAGCTTACCTTCCACGACAGTTTCTC